>JAAWWB010002262.1:0-21628 GCA_018804465.1 Populus tomentosa | reverse complement strand
AGATTTCATATCATTATTATCTCTAATCATCATGATTCTCTTATTTGGACACTCTGAAGCATAATGTCCATGTCCCTAACACCTGAAACATTTAACATCACGAGTACGTTTAGGTTGAGTTTTAGATTTACCTTTGGCACTGGTAGGGACCTCAACTTTAGCCTTTGGAGTTTTAGTTTTGAAAGAAACAAAGAACCTCGGCAGGACAATACCCTCTCTCTTTAGATTTAGCTTCCAAGATGATGAAGAACCCAAATTAAATGTTGGTCGAGCATGTCCCTTCCTAAGTTGTCTCTCCACCTTCATAGCCATGTGAACCATGTCCTCTAGCTCCATATAGTGCTAGAGCTCAACCACATTGGCAATGTCCCGATTCAACCTGTTAAGAAATCTACCATAGTGGCTTCTCTATCCTCAACAACATTGCTCGAATCATTGCTATCTCCATCTCTTTGTGATATTCATCTACTATCTTATAACCTTGATTCAGAACTTGAAGCTTTATATATAAGTTTGTGTAATAGTGGTTTGGCACAAATCATCTCCTCATTAAGACTTTCATCTCCCCCCAAGTTTGAACGGGTCGCTCCCCATTCCTCCTCCTACTGATTACAATCTAACTTTTGTTTGTTTTGTTTTTTTTTGTTTCCTTTTCTTTTCTTTACTTTTCTTTCTTTTATTTTCTTCTTACACATGCATGAGAGTTTGGTCACATACATTAAGTGGTAGACTTTATAGGGTATCCTCATTATTTTCAAAAAATATGGCCGAAAAAGATAACCAATCGCTTCATAATGAGAATAACCGTGTGAGAACACTTAGAGACCACATGAATCCCACAAGAACAAGTGCACCCTCATGCATAGTTTTCCCTCCTGATGCATAATTTTAAGCCAGACATTATTCAACTTTTACATTCTTTTCATGACTTAGATTTAAAAAATCCATATTTGCATTTAAGGGAATTTGAGGAGGTCTGTAACACCTATAATGATTCAAATTGTAGCATGAACACCATTAGATTAAAGCTTTTTCATTTTCCATTAAAAGATAAAGCTAAAACACGGCTACAAAATTTGAGACCAAGATCTATTCATGCTTGAGATGAAATGCAACAACAATTTTTAAAGAAGTTTCTTTCGTCTCACAGAACAAACTCTTTCAAAAGGCAAATCATCACTTTCACTCAAAAAGCCAGGAGAAACATTTGACTAATGTTGGGATAGGTATCGAGACTTGCTTAATACTTGCCCTCATCATGGTTTTGAAACATGGAGATTGGTTTCATATTTTTATGAAAGGTTAAAACCTAGAGATAGACAAATGATTGAATTGATGTACAATGGACTTTTGAAGATAAAGACCCTAATGAAGCAATGGAGTACCTAGACCTGCTAGCTGAAAATGCTCAAAATTGGGACACTACAGGTACTTATGAGGCATTAAGTAAAACGCAACCTCATACATCTAGTGGAGGTATGCACAACCTTAGGGAAGATCATGATCTCTAAGCCAAGTTTGCATCTTTAGCTAGAAAAGTTGAAGCACTTGAATTGAAAAAGAGTGGTCAATTAAAATATATTCAAGACATTGTGTGTCAAATCTGTGAAACAAATGAACACTCAACAAATGATTGGCCAACTTTACCTTCTTTTAGGGAATGCCTCCATGAACAAGCCTATGCTTTAAATAGTTTCCAAGGCCCAATCGTAACCCATACTCACAAATGTATAACCCTGGTTGGAGAAATAACCAAATTTCAGTTGGAAGAGTGATAACAATAATGCACAAACTTCACAGCCACCGTTTCAAACACACCATAATTTTCAAAATTCTTATGGATATGCACCTCCTTATGCTCCCCCTCATGGAAGAAATCTTGAGGAAACATTCCATGCATTCATTGAAAAGCAGGAGACAATAAACACTCAACTTGCTCAAAGCATGACAGATTTTAAAGATACTCTTGCAAAATTCACACCTGCTCTCAGTTTTCAAGCGAAAGGTAAGTTTCCATCTCAACCATAACAAAATCCTAAGGGGCAATACAATACAAATGCAAGTAGTTCTAGAAGCCAACACACGAATCAAGTCAAATCAGTCATCACTCTTCGCAGTGGTAAGGTTATTGAAAAACCCACTCTTAAACCTTGTGAGAAAGATGATGAGTTTATCTCTGAGGGTACGGAAGAGGTTGAACCTGAACATTGTAAAGAAAAGGTTGATTCCCTGCCAGCACTTCCATTTCCTCATGCCATGACCAAACAAAGGAAAGTCAATCACAACTCTGAAATCTTTGAAACTTTCAAATAGGTAAGGATCACTATACCTTTGTTGGATGCTATTAAACAGGTTCCTTTCTATGCTAAATTTTTGAAAGATCTATGCACTATGAAGAGAAAACTGAATGTGGAAAAGAAAGATCTAATGCTTTGAAATATAAAGACCCTGGTTGTCCTACAATTTCTTGCTTTATTGAAGAACATAAAATTGAAAGAGCCTTACTTGATCTTGGAGCTAGTGTGAATTTACTTCCATATTCAGTCTTTCAAAGTCTCAATCTAGGTGAGTTCAAACCAACCTCTGTAACTCTTTTACTTATTGATAGATCTGTAAAAGTGTCTAGAGGAATAGTTGAGGATGTGCTAATACAAGTTGATAAATTCATTTACGCTGTAGATTTTATTGTCTTGGATACACAACCTATTAAAGCATGTAATTCAATTCCTGTCATTTTAGGATGTCCATTTCTTGTCACTTCTAATGCATTGATTAATTATAGGAATGGACTGATGAAGCTATCATTTGAAAACATGACATTGGAGATGAATATTTTCAATATTTACAAGCAACCTGGACATGATAATGATTTAGAGGAAGTGGACTTTGTTGAAAAATTAGTTCATGATCAATTTTAAACCACTTCTACTGAAAATAAGATTGATGAATCTGATGATTTGCAAATGGTCTATTTTCAGGAAGAATTAAAGGCATGTAATTGGACACCATAAATTGAAGAATTGCCACCACGATCAATTGAGTCCATACCTTCAAGTGTTCAACCACCAAAACTTGATTTGAAGCCGTTACCATTTAATCTCAAATACTCATTTTTGGGAGAAAATGAAACTTTTCCGGTAATAATCTCTTCCAAACTTAATTCACATCAAGAAGGTAAGTTATTACAGACTCTGAAAATGCACAAAAATGCATTAGGATGGACCATAGCTGACATAAAATGAATTAGCCCTTTGATTTGCACACACAGGATTTATTTGGAGGAAAATGCTAAACCCTCTAGAGAAATGCAATGAAGGCTTAATCCTAATATGAAAGAAGTAATGAAAAATGAAGTCATTAAGCTTCTAGATAATGGAATCATTTATCATATTTCTCACAGCAAATGGGTAAGTCCTACCCAAAAAGTCTAGAGTCACTGTGATAACAAATGAGAAAAATGAGTTAATTCCAACTAGGACTATTACTGGTTGGCGCATGTGCATTGACTATAGAAAACTTAATTCAATGACTAGAAAAGATCATTTCCCTTTACTTTTCATGGATCAAATCCTAGAAAAAGTGGCAGGTCATGAATTTTATTGTTTCTTAAATGGCTATTCAGGTTACATTCAAATTGAAATTGCATTGGAAGATCAAGAGAAGACTACTTTCACATGTCCATTTGGTACTTTTGCATATCAAAGGATGCCTTTTAGATGATGTAATGCACCAGCCACGTTTCAAAGATGCATGCGTAGCATATTCAGGGATATGGTTGAACGTTTTCTTGAGATTTTTATGGATGATTTTTTGTTTTTGGTGATTATTTGATGATTGTTTGACAAACTTAGAAAAGGTTTTGAGTAGGTGTGAAGAAAAGAATCTTGTACTGAATTGGGAAAAATGTCACTTTATGGTAAAAACAGCATTGTACTTGGTCACATTATTTCATCGAAAGGAATTGAGGTTGACAAATTTAAAATCGAGTTAATTGCCAACTTATTGCCACAACCAAAAGAATGATGTCTTCTCCCAAGTGTAAGAGTGTTGAAGTAATAAATAACCCGGCAAGACTGAGGTCGAACCGCAGGGAGGTTAATTGTATAAATTATAGACAACAATAATACAACAACAACAACAATAATAATAGTAATGATAATAATAATAATAAAGAAAAAGAAGAAGATGAAGAAGAACTTTGAGATGGAAGATTAATATAAGGATTAAACAATAATAAAAACAAATGTCAAGGTTAGAGGATCCACTAATGGTATTTCAAACAAGTGTAGTATAAACTCTTATTATTCAACTGGAAACCACACACAAAAGAGGTTCCAATAGGATGATTTATCATTAATAGCTCATTATAAATTATTAACATGATCATATTAATTATCTTATTTAAGTAACACCAAACTTTTAAATATTGTTAGGAATTCATGATGCTAACTTATGTTAACAACAAATCAAGTTTCTTTCATAGCACAGGTGAAGGTAATACCATACAGTTGGGCTATGAGAGTGCCAAGCATTTGTTGTACCAAGTGTTATACAACACAAATCTCAATTAACTATTTAACAAGCAAGGCATTAAGAATTAGTAAGATAAAAAGATAAAACATGTTAATATTAAATATTAAGGTCCATGTTGAGTTTACACTATACTTATTCTTACACCATTAGTGTAACCTTTTCACCTTGACATAATAAACTTAGCTAAACATAATGAAGAAGAGAAACATAAATAAACAAAATAAGAACATAAATAAGATAGAAGTTAACTAGTAAAGGAAAGGAAATGAAAAGCATAAACAAGATATTAATGAAAACAAAACTTAAGAATTACAAAAAAAATATATAAAAAGAGAGAGCAAGAGCAAGTTCTTGATCTGAATAACCAAGCCCCTAAATGCATGGCAAATGCCTCCTTTTATAGGCCAAAATTTGGAACTATTGATTTGATGACTAATTGTTGAGTGGGTGGCCAACTCTTGACTTGGTGAAAATCCTTATATTCTTGTCTAAATAAAATGTCATTGCTAGCATCAGAACTGGATCCACCTATACCTATGAAAGTTATAGGAAATTGTCTTAGCTTTCCAAGAAAAAAAAATTAAGGTCATTTGGACTTCTAGAACTTGAGATATGGGCTGAACACTGAACAGTGTCTGGGCTGCAGGACAGATTCGGACTTCTCCGTTGTTGCTATAATTTGGACTTGAAAACGACCTTTTTAGATCTTGAACTCCACATGAAAGTTGTAGTTCAGTCCAAACTGGAACACTGTTCAGTAATTGGGTTATATGGATGGAAAGATAAGACATAGGTATAAAACTTTCATGTGGAGTCCAAGATTTAAAAAGGCCATTTTCAAGTCCAAATTATAGCAATAACGAAGAAGTTCGAATATGTCCTGCAGCCCAGACATTGTTTAGTGTTTAGCCCATATCTCGAGTTCTAGAAGTCCAAATGACCTCAATTTTTTTTCCTAGAAAGCTTAGACAATTTTCTAAAACTTTCATGAGTAAAGGTGGTTCAAATTCTGATGTTAGCAATGCTGTTTTGTTCATATGAGAAGATAAGTATTGTCACTAAGTCAAGATGTGGCCACCCACTCAACAATTATTCATCAAATTAATAGTTTCAAATTTTGGCCTATAAAAGGAGGCATTTGTCATATATTTAGGAATCTTGATGTTCAGATCAAGATCATGCTCTTGCTCTCTTTCTTTATATTTTTGTAATGTTCAAGTTTTATTTTATGTTATATTAATCTCTTGTTTATGCTTTTCATTTCTTTTCCATAATTATGTTCTTATCTTGTTTATTTATGTTTCTTTCTTTCATTATGTTTAGCTAAAATTATTATGTCAAGATGAAAAGGTTACACTAATGGTATAATAATATGTATAGTATAAACTCAACATGGACTTTAATACTTGATACTAACATGTTTTATATTTATTATCTTGCTCACTCTTAATACCTTGCTTATTAAATGGTTAATCTAGATTTGTGTTGAACAACCCTTGGTACAACAAATACTTGGCACTTTCATAGCCGAACTGTATGGTATGACCGACACCTGTGCTATGAAAGGAACTTGATTTGTTGTTAACATAAGTTATCACCATGAATACCTGATAATATTTACAAGTATTGGCATTACTCGAATAAGATAATTAATGTAATCATGTTAACAATTTATAATCTGATTGAAACCTCTTGTGTGTGGTTTCCAGTTGAGTAATAAGAGTTTATACTACACTTGTTTGAAGTAGCATTAATGGATCCTCTAACCTTGACATTTGTTTTTATCATTGTTTAATCCTCACAATAATCTTACAACTCAAAGTCCTCTTTATTATTACTATTACTCTATTACTATTACTATTACTATTACTATTACTACTACTACTACTACTACTAGTATTATTATTATTATTATTATTATTATTATTGTTATTGTTATTGTTATTGTTATTGTTATTATTGTTGTTGTTGTGTTGTTGTTATTTATAATTTGTATAATTAACCTCCTTGTGGTTCGACCCCGGTCTTGCCGGGTTATTTATTACTTCGACACTCTTGCACTTGGGAGAAGATATCAATCTTTCGGTCGTGTCATAAGGGGATCAACATGTGTTGACTAACATACATTTAGTGTGTGTTAGGATACCGGGTAAAGGGGGTCACCATGTATTGGCTAGCATACATTTAGTGTATATTAGGATCCCGTGTAAGGAGATACCAGTGAAATTGGTATCGGTAACGTGTTAAATAGAAATAATCATGGTTGATCTTATGAAATATTGAATGGAGGTTGATAATGGAATAGGAAATGATTTTTAGTAGATGAAGGAGAAAGAGTTTCCAATGAAAACCAGAAAGGAGAAGTGAATAAAATATGAATGTATGTTTGCCTTTTTAAATTATTGGATCATTGTGTTGCTATATTATTGTGATATTCATGTTTCAATAATATGTATTTTGTTTCAAGACCATCGCATGCACGACAAGAGTAGATTCTAGCTTATATTCACTTTCTATAATCTAGGTTCTAGGGAGTATACCTGACATGACCAAAAGATTGATGTCTTCTGCCAAGTGCAGGAGTGTCAAAGTAATAAATAACCCGGCAAGACCAGGGTCGAACCACAGAAAGGTTAATTGTATAAATTATAAATAACAATAACAGTAATAGTAATAATAATATTAATAGTAGTAGTAATAATAATAATACTCAGTACGTGGCGTTGTTATACTTGAGAATGATCTAAAAGATCGGGTCACAGGTTTCCAGCCTATATACTGAGTTTATGAAAAGATCAAAGAGATATAATATATAATATAAATAGATTTCTGATGCGAATGAACAAGGCAAGACCAACAATGTCAGGATCCTTGATCAAGTACAGAACATACTTAACATATATAAAATATAACAAGAATGTAAATAATAATAGTAGTAGTAGTAGTAGTAGTAGTAGTAGTAGTAGTAGTAATAAAAAAGAGAAGATGAAGAAATTAATGAGAACTTTGAGATGGAAGATTACTGTAAGGATTAAACAATGATAAAAACAAATGTCAAGGTTAGAGGATCCACTAATGGTATTTTAAACAAGTATAGTATAAATTCTTATTACTCAATTTGGAAACCACACATGAAGGAGGTTCCAATAAGATGATTTGTCATTAATAGCTCATTATAAATTGTTAACATGATCATATTAATTATCTTATTTATGTAACACCAAACTTTTAAATATTGTCAGGAATTCATAATGCTAACTTATGTTAACAACAAATCAAGTTCCTTTCATAGCACAGGTATAGGTAATACCATATGGTTGGGCTATGAGAGTGCCAAGCATTTGTTGTACCAAGTGTTATACAACACAAATCTAGATTAACCATTTAACAAGCAAGGTATTAAGAATTAGTAAGATAAAAAGATAAGACATGTTAATATTAAACATTAAGGTCCATGTTGAGTTTACACTATACTTATTCTTACACCATTAGTGTAACCTTTTCACCTTGACATAATAAACTTAGCTAAACATAATGAAGAAGAGAAACATAAATAAACTAAACAAGAACATAAATAAGATACAAGTTAACTAAGTAAAGGAGAGGAAATGAAAAGCATAAACAAGATATTAATGAAAGCAAAACTTAAAAATTACAAAAAAATATAAAAAGAGAAATAAAGAGCATGATCTTGATCTAAACAACCCAGCCCCTAAATGCATGGCAAATGCCTCCTTTTGTAGGCCAAAATTTGGAATTATTGATTTGATGACTAATTGTTGAGTGGGTGGCCAACTTTTGACTTGGTGAAAATCCTTATCTTCTTGTCTGAATAAAATGAAATTCCTAGCATCAGAACTGGGACCACTTGAAAACATGCAAGTTGTAGGAAATTGACTCAGCTTTCCATAAAACAAAAATGGAGGTCATTTGACTTATAGAACTCCAGATATGGGCCAAACACTGAATAGTGTTCGGGCTGCAGGACAGATTCAGACTTCTCTATTATTGCTATAATTTGGACTTGCAAACGGCCTTCTTAGTTTGGCCTATGTCTTACTGAATTTGTGTAAAAATTTGAGATCATTTTGACATCTAGAACTCAAGATATGACCCAATTATCAAACAGTGTTTCAGTTTGGACTACACCAACATCTCTTTTCTAAGTTTGGCCCTCTCTTTGTCCTTTCAATTTCCATACTTGAACTCATCAATCAATCCTTTGATTTATGTGATAGGTCTGCATTTAAGATGAACATTTACCATATATTAAGGCATTTTATAGTATTAGACTTGTTATTATAAAACATGCTTTAGTTAAGGAGTTATTGATACTTTAAGTGCAAAATGATGATATAAAACCTTGATAAATATGCACTTTTAAGTTCTAATCAATACCCTTATATTTTGTAACATTATAACTTTTATATAACTTAATTTGTGTAATTGATGTTTAAACTTGAATAGAAGAATTTAATTATGTAGTTTGTATCACCATGTTCCATGTATACATGTTTATATCTTTCATCCATCCATAATGATAATTATTGTTCAATGTAGATCATAAATATTGTGGTTGACATGAATGATGATGTTTTTTGGAATTGAGTTAGGAGAAGCGGGATATTAGAAGTGTAAACAAGTTGTATGTTGATCACTTGGGACCTCCTGATATAGTGGAGACTTTGCTGAAATTTTTGTGAAAATTTTGATAAATTTTAATATGAACACCACACACACACACACACACACACACATATATGATTACTCTATTTATCATTTAACATAAGATTGTTGCTTTATCCTGAATATGGGGATATTACACTATTGTAGAAAATCGACAGCAAAAACTGGTTTGCTGCTTGCCGCACAATTCGACAGCGAAAACTGCTTTGCTGCATGCTGCACAATTCAGCAGCAAAAACGGGTTCACTACAGGCCACACAATTTGGTAGCGAAAACAATTTCACTTTAGGCTCCTTAATTTCAGCAACGAATGCTACTTCGCTGCAACCAACACACTTTTGGTAGCAAATGCTAATTCGCTGCAAGCAACTCAATTTCAACAACTAATCACAAATTCGTTGTAGACCACAAACTTTCAGGAGCGAATGTTGATTCGCTGCAGACAACACAACTTTGGCAGGGAATGCTTATTCGCTGCTACCAACACACTTTTAATAGTGAATGCTAATTCGATGTAGACAACTCAATTTCAACAGCAAATTACAATTTCACTGTAAAACACACTCTTAACAGTAAACATTGATTTGCTACACACAACTTAGTTTTAGCAATGAATCACAAATTTGCTGTGGACAACATATTTTCAGCAACGGACACTAATTGACTACAGACAAAACAATCTTGGTAGCAAATGCTAATTCGTTGCAAACAGCTTAATTTTGGCAGTGAATCACAAATTCACTAGAGAACACACACTTTCGGCAGCCAATGCTAATTCACTACAGATAACTCAATTTTAGGAGCAAATAATAATTTCACTACAGAACATGCACTTTCAGCAACAAATGCTAATTCTAGACAACTTAATTTCGATAACGAATCACAAAATCATTGCAGAACACACACTTTTGGCAGCGAATGCTAATTCACTACAAACACGTAATTTGTCATTAGGTTCCAACAAAGTCACATGATTTTTGCATAAACACATATATACATTTTCAATTCCAACACATAATCTGTCATCAAATCCGAGCATAGTTACATGATCTTAACATGAACACACACATGCATTTTCAATTCCAACACATATATGTCATCAAAACCCAGCACAGTTACATGATCTTAACATGAACACACACATGCATTTTCAATTCCAGCACATGTCTATCATCAAATCCTAGCAGATTTACATGCTCTTAACATGAACACACACATAAATTCTCTTACATAATGCATTTTGGCCAACGCCATAGCTATGGCCGACCCTCTATCATGTTTTGTTCTTTCCATTTTATTTATTTTTATTTGTTAGATATTATGGAAATTGGCCTCATTTTGTCTTTGTTTCCTTGTCCTCTTAGTTGATTTCAGTTTCCTTTACAACTAGCTTAGGGGTCTTGGGTCAATTTTCTTAGGAACTCCTTCATCATTTTTGGTTATGGGTCTCAAGAACAAGGGGCGAGGAGACTATCGCATGACCAAAAGATTGATGTCTTGTCCCAAGTTTAGGAGTGTCGAAGTAATAAATAACCCGGCAAGACCAGGATCGAACCACAGAGAGGTTAACTATCTAAATTATGAATAATAATAATAATAATAAGTTAAAGAGGACATTGAGATATAAGATTAATATAAGGATTTAACAATGATAAAAATAAAATATCAAGGTTAGAGGATCCACTAATAGTATTAGAAATAAGTATAGTATAAACTCTTTTTATTAATCAACTGGAAACCACACACAAAGGAGGTTCCAATCGAATGATTTATCCTTAATAGCTCATTATAAATTTTTAACATGATCATATTAATTATCTTATTTAAGTAACACCATACTTTTAAATATTGTCAGGAATTCATGATGCTAATTTATGTTAACAACAAATCAAGTTCCTTTCATAGCACAATTGTAAGTTATACCATATGGTTGGCTATAAAAGTGCCAAGCATTTGCTATACCAAGTGTTGTACAACACAAATCTAGATTAACCATTTAACAAGCAAGGTATTAAGAATTAATAAGATAAAAAGATAAAACATGTTAATAACAAACTTTCTTGGATAAAAACATTAAAGTCTATGTTGAGTTTGTATTATACCTATTCTAACACCATTAGTGAAACCTTTTCACCTTGAAATAATAAACTTAGCTAAACCTAATAAAGAAGAGAAATATAAATAAACAACATAAGAATATAAGTATAGTAAAGGAAATGAAAAGCATAAACAAGAGATTAAGAAAAATATAACATGAAATAAAACTTAAACATTACAAAAATAAAAAGAAAAAATAAAGAGCATGATCTTATTCTGAACAACCAAGATGCCTTAATGCATGATAAATGCCTCCTTTTATAGGCTAAAATTTAGAACTATTGATTTGATGACTAATTGTTGAGTGGGTGGCCATATTTTGACTTGGTGACAATTCTTATCTTCTTGTCTGAAAAATACATCATTGATAACGTCCGAATTTGAACCACTTGTACTTATGATAGTTCTAGAAAATTGTCTCATCTTTCTAGGAAAAAAAAATTAAGGTCATTTGGACTTCTAGAACTCGAGATATGGGCTGAACATTGAATAGTGTCTGGGATATAAGACAGATTCAAACTTCTCTATTGTTGCTATAATTTGGACTTGAAAAAGGTCTTTTTAAATCTTGGACTCCCATGAAAGTTGTAGGCCTATGTCTTACATTTCCATCCATATAAAAGCAGACCTAAATCCAAGATCTACAGCGCCAGATATGACCCAATTACCGAACAGTGTTCCAGTTTGGACTGAACTAGCATCACTTTTCTAAGCTTCACCCTCTCTTTATCTTCACAATTTCATAGTTGAATTCATCAATCAACTACTATGTACCAAATGTTATACAACATAAATCTAAATTAACCATTTAACAAGCAAGGTATTAAGAATTAGTAAGATAAAAAGATAAAATATGTTAATATTAAACATTAAGGTCCATGTTGAGTTTACACTACACTTATTCTTACACCATTAGTGTAACCTTTTCACCTTGACATAATAAACTTAGCTAAACATAATGAAGAAGAGAAACATAAATAAATAAAATAAGAACATAAATAAGATAGAAGTTAACTAAGTAAAGGAAAGGAAATGAAAAGCATAAACAAGATATTAATGAAAGCAAAACTTAAGAATTACAAAAATATATATAAAAAGAGAGAGCAAGAGCAAGTTCTTGATCTGAACAACCAAGCCCCTAAATTCATGGCAAATGCCTCCTTTTATAGGCCAAAATTTGGAACTATTGATTTGATGACTAATGGTTGAGTGGGTGGCCAACTCTTGACTTGGTGAAAATCCTTATCTTCTTGTCTGAATAAAACATCATTGCTAGCATCAGAACTGGATCCACCTTTACTTATGAAAGTTATAAGAAATTGTCTTAGCTTTCCAAGAAAAAAAATTTGAGGTCATTTGGACTTCTAGAACTCGAGATATGGGTTGAACACTAAATACTATCTGGGCTGCAGGACAGATTCGGACTTCTTTGTTGTTGCTATAATTTGGACTTGAAAACGGCTTTTTTAGATCTTTGACTCCACATGAAAGTTGTAGGCCTATGTCTTACAAAATTTGTCCTAAAATTTAAGGTCATTTGGACATCTAGAACTCGAGATATGACCTAATTACCGAACAGTGTTCTAGTTTGGACTGCACCAACATCTCTTTTCTAAGGTTGGCCCTCTCTTTGTCCTTTCAATTTCAGTATTTAAACTCATCAATCAATCCTTTTATTTATGTGATAGGCCTTCATTTAAGATGAATATTTACCATAAATTAAAGGTATCTTATATTATTAGATATGTTATTATAAAACATGCTTTAGTTAAGGAGTTATTGATACTTCAAGTGCAAAATGATGATATAAAACCTTGATAAAATGCACTATTAAGTACTAATCAGACTACATGACCCAAACCTTTTGAATCTAAGTGGATCTGGACAGTTTGGTAGTATTCCTTCTCTCCTTCTCCCGGTTCTCCCCCTTCTTCTACCTTTCTGGATTCTCTTTCTTTTGTTTCCTTCTCTTCTTCTCCCGATTCTTCCCTTTCTTCTTCCTTTCTCGATTCTTTTTGTTTGTCAGTTTCTTCCCACCCATTCCAGTCCCTTTTCCCTTCCATTTAAGCAGTTGTTTAGCCTTCACTCAAGGTCTCAACTCTCTCTCTCACACACGTTCATAGAGGCACTCTCTACTGGTTTGGTTTAAGTTTCTGTTGGGAAGGAGGAAGAGTAGAGAAACATGCAGTTGAACATGTAGCTGCTACAAACAACTTTAGGAAGAGGAAGGGTCACCTTCTCTCCCTTCTTGCATTTATACTCCCAATTAAATGAGGTGGGGTGTCTGTGGTTGGTTTAGATGTGTTGTTATCTCTATTTTGGTCTCTCAAATACTGGTTTTGCCCCTCCCTCCTAGCTCTTTAAGACAATCTGATTTGTTTCCCTAAACTTTTAATTAGACTACGTTGCTACCGATTCAAAAATCAGCCGCAAAAATTGTATCGCTACCGATTCAGAAATCGGTAGCAAAAACTACATCCCTGTTGATTCAAAAATCTACAGTCAAGAACTGCATTGCTACCGGCTTAGAAATCAACAGCCAAAAACTGTGTTGCTATCAGTTCAAAAATCAACAACCAAGAACTGTGACACTACTAGTTCATAAGTCAGCAATCAAGAACTGTGTTGCTGTCGATTCAGAAATTAGCAGCCAAGAACTGTGATGGTGTCGATTTAGAGGTCGTGTAAACACAAAAAAAAAGATCTATGGTAAAACGACTCCATCATCGCTGTCGATTTCTAGATAAAAAATGACAAGTTTAGCTATCGATTTTTGGATCGACATCGGCATAGTACTTGGCTGCCGATTTCAGAATCGGTAGCAGCAAAGCTTTTGGCTGCTGATTTCAGGAGTGGCAGCGGCATAGTAGTTGCCTGCCGATTTGAGAATTGGCAACAAAAAAGTTTTTGGGTGCCGATTTCAGAATTGGCAGTGGCACAGTTTTTGGCTACGGATTTCTAAATCGGCAGTGGCGCAGTTTTCGTTGTTGATTTCTAAATCAGCAGCAACGCAGTCTATAGTTGTTGATTTCTAAATCGGCAATGACACTGTCAAATCTAACAAAAAATTATTGTTGGACCAACCTATCCTAAGGGAGAATGGGAATAGAAACCTGCCCAAGGTAACCTAAAAGGGGGATAAGGACAGCCTTGGTCCAACATCCAAACACCCTTTTGCATTTAAAAGGGGTATAACTGCAGCAAGGAGAGAGAAAGGGGCACTCTATCCAAAATGGGTGAAACGACCAAAAGATTGATGTCTTCTCCCAAGTCCAGGAGTGTCAAAGTAATAAATAACCCGGCAAGACCGGGGTCGAACCATAGGGAGGTTAATTATATAAATTATGAATAACAATAATACAACAACAACAATAGTAACAATAATAGTAATAGTAATAGTAATAGTAATAGTAATAGTAATAGTAAAGAAGAAGAAAAAGAAAAAAAAGAAGAAGTTGATGAGAATTTTGAGATGGAAGATCAATATGAGAATTAAACAATAATAAAAACAAGTGTCAAGGTTAGAGGATCCACTAATGATATTTCAAACAAGTATGGTATAAACTCTTATTATTCAACTGGAAACCACACACAAAGGAGGTTCCAATCAGATGATTTGTCATTAATAGCTCAATATAAATTGTTAACATGATCATATTAATTATCTTATTTAAGTAACGCCAAACTTTTAAATATTGTCAGGAATTCATGATGCTAACTTATATTAACAACAAATCAAGTTTCATACAGTTGGGCTATGAGAGTGCCAAGCATTTGTTGTACCAAGTGTTATACAACACAAATCTAGATTAACCATTTAACAAGCAAGGTATTAAGAATTAGTAAGATAAAAAGATAAGTCATGTTAATATTAAACATTAAGGTCCATGTTGAGTTTACACTATACTTATTTTTACACCATTAATGTAACATTTTCACCTGGACATAATAAACTTAGCTAAACATAATGAAGAAGAGAAACATAAATAAACAAAATAAGAACATAAGTATAGTAAAGGAAATGAAAAGCATAAACAAGAGATTAAGAAAAATATAACATGAAATAAAACTTAAACATTACAAAAATAAAAAGAAATAAATAAAGAGCATGATCTTGATTTGAACAACCAAGATGCCTAAATGCATGACAAATGCCTCTTTTTATAGGCCAAAATTTGGAACTATTGATTTGATGACTGATTGTTGAGTGTGTGGCCAGCTCTTGACTTGGTGAAAATCCTTATCTTCATGTCTAAACAAAACATCATTGCTAACATCAGAACTAGAAACACCAAACAGTGTTCCAGTTTGGACTACACCATCTCTTTTCTAAGTTTGGCCCTCTCTTTGTCCTTCAATTTCAATGCTTAAACTCATCAATCAATCCTTTCATTTATGTGATAGGCCCGCATTTAAGATAGACATTTACCATAAATTAAAGGTATCTTATACTATTAGATATGTTATTATAAAACATGCTTTAGTTAAAGAGTTATTGATACTTCAAGTGCAAAATGATCATATATAACCTTGAAAAAAATGCACTTTTAAGTACTAATCACACCTCCCAACTAGCTTATTACTAGTTCCTAGTAATCAAAGCGTTAAAATAGAAAAACAATTTGCAAATTCCACAAAGCAAGGCATTCATCATTCAACTTCCATTAATCTATCCAGATAAATAAACTCTAATTAACTTTATATATCTGCTTAATACCTCTTAAACAAGATATTAATAAACCTTTCTTTTGTGCTCAAAATATCAACATATAGTTATGGGGCTTTACTTAGAAGAAAACAATTTTTTTGTTCTATTGTTTAAGGTTAACTTCCTTGGGTTGAGATTTTTTTTTTCAATATATACATATAACTTAAAACACAATGCATCTTTAACCCATGTAACGAGCTTTTGGCTAATGACTCCCAGACCAGTTGGTCTTAGGGCATTAGGTGTTGAGACACCCCTACGAGTTTAATAACTCAGGTTGCAGATACTGATACATAGATAGTGCAATGTTTGATTCCTTTAAGCTTTTCTCCTAAACCCATGTAACAAGCATTAGGCCAATAGCTCCCAAGTCAGTTGACTTTAGGGTATTAGGTGCTAAAACACCCTTTCGGGCTTAATTGCTTAGGTTAGGGAGGCTATGAAACCAAACTTATCTACGTTTTTATTTATTTATTTAATGACATTTATTATCTTTTTTTTCCTGTTTTTTTTTTTTTGCAAATTATATACTATTCATTTCCCTTAGTTGTTACCTTTAATAAAAGAACATAAATAATGTGATAATCCAATGTGCAACCCACAATCATATGTTAAAGTGTGTGTGTGAAAATAAAGGTTTAAGAATACTTGTTAAATGATTATTTGAGCAGAATCAATTGATAATATAATGCAAGAGTTTGTAAACCTAAATATTTCAAGAGAAGTATGTGATAGACCTTGTTATGAATATTGCAAATAACCATTGAAAAATGTTTTCTTAATACATCTCAAGAGTAAATTCTCCTTTACTCTGCCATCCTAGTAATAACAATTTTGTCAAATGGTTTTTATAATAACAAAAATAGTTAGTAAGTTTTTTTTTTAATATCAACTACTACCCTTTCCCCCCAAACAAAATGAGACATTGTCCTCAATGTCCTAAGATAGAAAGATAGAGTATAGAAGACATCACCTGAAATAGCGAACACTAACAAACCTGAAACACACTTAAACAAATATAAGAAACAACAAAACACAATAATAAAACCAAAAGACACAAAGTTTTTACAAACAAAGCTCAAATCCAATCTAAGCTTTTTACGACTTTCCTTAGTTAACCAATTTATGCGACTCATGGAGGGATTAATTATAGGGAAGATAGATTGTAGTTGGTCAATCAATTGTTCAGCAGTAGTAGTAGAGATTATGATTTGTCGTGTCAAATATGTTAGAAATTGTTGTTCCATAGTATGATCAAGAAAAGACAACTTATCATAAAAACCATTAACATTTAACAAACCTATGAGTTTATGGTGAATGTGTAGTTGGGCCCAAGAGGAAATATGAAAGATCTCTTCCAATGTGCCCAGACCACCTGGTAAGGCAATGAAGGCATCAACGTTTTTAAACATTGTATTCATTCGATCAGACATTGTGGAGACTTATAGTTGCTCTCCAATTGTTTTTCCAATGATGTCCCCTTTTGCTAAAGCTTTGGGGACGACCCCCAAAACTTGAATGCCTCCTAAGAATGCAGTTGTTGACACACTCCCTATTAACCCAAGAATGCCTCCCCCATATACTAAATGAATCTTTCTCTTAGCTAGTATCTGACCATGATAATTTGCGGATTCTATACACTCTTTTTCTTTCCCAAGACTAGATCCACAAAAAACACAAATATTTTTTATTTTAAGAGTTGAGGATCCTACCATTTCAAGACTTGTCTATGCTTGTATAGGTTGAGTAGAAATGAAGGGAAGAAAAAGAAGGTTTTATATATGAGAAAAAGAAAATGCAATCATATCATCTATATGGAAGCCAGCTGGAGTCTCTCTCTCTTTCTTCCTTTTTTTTGTTCTTTTTTTTTTTGAAAAAGCATGTGTATGTACAGGTAGTTGTGATTGTGGCTCACATTTTACCTTGGTTTTACGTCCAAGAACGGCTTAAACACCCTTTATGGGTCAAGGATAGGCTTCCCATCAAGTTTTCTTAAAAACTGGCAAACGGGGTCCTTTTTTTTGTCAGATTCCCAAGACTATGATGAACTTTGTCTTTATAAAAATGGGACCATAAATCATGAATTGCCCAATGCACATCTCCACTATTATGAGACTTAAGAGTCAATAGAAGATTATCTAAAGACTCTATGTTTTGAAATAAATCCCACATTTTGAGAATTTTCACAGGTTTTGCAAAATGCATATAAGTCCTTGAACATGGTGAGCTAGTAAAATCCACTTTGTAAGATTTTTGCAATCATCTTTTTTAATGAGAAATGATCCCCACATGCTTCAGAGTGACAAAATTTAATGACACTACTTACCTCATTATCAGGAATACATCTTTGAAATATTTGATCAGGATAATATTTGAATAAGTAAGAGTCATCCCAATAAAGGTTTTGCAAGTCACTCAAAAACTTTCTTTTATCTTGGTTATCCAAATGAGCTGGCAAAAATCCTCAATTAAGAAAATTGCTATTTTTAGCAACCAAGGCATTGAACTAAGAGAAAGTAAAGATTCATCAAGAAAGTAATCATTGATTGGTGTGATGTCGAATGTCAAATCTATTGTCAAGTTTGACAAATGATCCGCGACAACATTTTCGGTGCCTTTTTCATCATTGATTGTTTCCTGTTTGGTCATGGCATGAGAAAATAGAAGTGCTGGTGGGCAATCAGTCTTTTCTTTGCAATGTTTAGATTCAACCCCTTCCTTACCCTCAAAGATTGACTCATCATCTTTCTCGCAAGGTTCAAGAGTGAGTTTTTCAATAACCTTACCACTGTGAAGAGTGATGACTAATTTGACTTGATTCATATGTTGGCTTCCAAAACTACTTGCATTTGCTTTGTATTGCCCCTTTGGATTTTGTTGTGGTTGAGATGGAAACTTACCTTTCTCTTGAAAACTGAGAGCAGATGTGAATTTTGCAAGAGCATCTTTAGAATTTTTCATGCTTTGAGCAAGTTGAGTGTTGATTGTCTCTTGCTTTTCAATGAATGCATGCGAAGTTTTCTCAAGATTTGTTCTAAAAGGTGGAGCATAAGAAGGTGTATATCTATGAGAATTTTAGAAATTATGGTATGCTTGAAATGGTGGCTGTGAAATTTGTGCATTATTGTTATCACTCTTCCAACTGAAATTTGAGTGATTTCTCCAACCAGGGTTGTATGTTTGCGAGTATGGGTTATGATTGGGCCTTTGAAAACTGTTTAAAGCATGGGCTTGTTCATGGAGGCACTCCTTGAAAGAAGGTAAAGTTGGAGAGTCATTGGTTGCATGCTCATTTATTTCACAGATCTGACACATAATGTCTTGAATAAATTTTAATTGACCACTCTTGTTCAATTCTAGTGCCTTGACTTTTCTAGCTAAAGATGCAAACTTGGCTTGGAGGTCATGATCTTCCCTAAGGTTATACATACCTCCACTAGATGTATGAGGTTGGGTTTTACTTGGTGCCTCATAAGTGCCTGTAGTGTCCTAATTTTGCACATTTTCAGCTAGTAAGTCTAGGTACTGTATTGCTTCATCAAGGTCTTTATTTTCAAAAGGTCCATTACACATCAATTCCACCATTTGACTATCTTTAGGTGTTAACCCTTCATAAAATTATGAAACCAATCTCCATGTTTCAAAACCATGATGAGGGCAAGTATTAAGCAAGTCTCGATACCTATCCCAACATTGGTAAAATGTTTCACCTAGTTTTTTAGTGAAAGTGGTGATTTGTCTTTTGAAAGAGTTGGTTCTATGAGATTGTATTCATTCGATTAGACATTGTGGAGACATGTAGTTCCTCTCCAATTTTTTTTCCAATGATGTCCCCTTTTGCTAAAGATTTTGGAACGATACCCAAAACTTTGACCGCCTCCTAAGAATGCAATTGTTGACACACTCCCCATTAACCCAAGGCTGCCTCCCCCATACATTAAATGAATCTTTCTCTCAGCTAGTACCTGACCAAGATGATTTGTTGATTCTAAAAACTTTTTTTCTTTCCTAGTACTGGGTCCACCGAAAACACAAATATTTTTTATGTGATGACTTGAGGAACCTGCCATTTCTACACACTTCTATATTTGTTGAATGTATGGGTTAAGTAGAAATAAAGGGAAGGAAGAGAAGATTTTATAGATGAGAAATTGAAAATGCAATCATACCACCTATATGTAGGCCATCTGGAGTCTCTCTCTCTCTCTCTCTCTCTCTCTCTATTTATTTATTAAAAAAAAGCATGTATATGTATAGGTAGTTGTGATTGTGGCTAACATCTTCCCTTGGTTTTACGTCCAAGAACGGCTTAAATGCCCTCTATGGGTCGGGGATAGGCTTCCCATCCAATTTTCTTCAAAACTGGCAAATAGGGTCTTTTTTTAGTTAGATTCCCAAAACTATAATGAGCATGTTCTTTATGAAAATGAGGCCATAAATCATGAATTGCATGATGTACATCTCTACTATGATGATAATTAAGAGTCAATAAAAGATTATCTAAAGACTCTCTATGTTTTAAAATAAATCCCACCTTTTGACAATTTTCACAGGTTTTGTAGAATGCATATGAGTCCTTGAACATGGTGGCCAATAAAATCCACTTTGTAAGATTTTTGCAGTCATCTTTTTTGACGAGAAATGATCTCCACATGCCTCAGGGTGACAAAATTTAATAACACTACTTACCTCATTGTCGGGAATACATCTTTGAAATATTTGATCAGGATAATATTTGAATAAGTAAGAGTCATCCCAATAAAGGTTTTGTACGTTGCTTAAAAACTTTCTTTTATCTTGGTTATCCAAATGAGCTGGCAAAAATCCTGAATTAAGAAAATTGCTATTTTTAGCAAACCAAGGCATTGAACTAAGAGAAAGTAAAGATTTATCAGGAAAGTAATCATTGATTGGTGTGATGTCGGATGTAGAATCTATTGTTAACTTTGACAAATAATCCGCAACAACATTTTCAGTGCCTTTTTCATCATTGATTGCTTCCTGTTTGGTCATGGCACGAGGAAATGGAAGTGCTGGTGGGGAATTAGTCTTTTCTTTGCAATGTTCATATTCAACCCCTTCCTTACCCTCGAAGATTGACTCATCATCTTTCTCACAAGGTTCAAGAGTGGGTTTTTCAATAACCTTACCACTGTATAGAGTGATGACTGATTTGACGTGATCCATGTGTTAGCTTCCAGAACTACTTGCATTTGCATTGTATTGCCCTTTTGGATTTTGCTGTGGTTGAGATGGAAACTTACCTTTCTCTTGAAAATTGAGAGCAGATGTGAATTTTGTAGAGCATCTTTAAAATCTGTCATGCTTAGAGCAAGTTGAGTGTTGATTGTCTCCTGCTTTTCAATGAATACATGCAATGTTTCCTCAAGATTTGTTATAGGAGGTGGAGCATAAGGAGGTGCATATCCATGAGAATTTTAGGAATTATGGTGTGCTTGAAATGGTGGTTGTGAAGTTTGTTCATTATTGTTATCACTCTTCCAACTAAAATTTGGGTGATTTCTCCAACCAGGGTTGTATGTTTGTGATTATGAGTTATGATTGGGCCTTTGGAAACTGTTTAAAGCATGGGCATGTTCATGG
>JAAWWB010001263.1:0-21858 GCA_018804465.1 Populus tomentosa | reverse complement strand
AAAAATTAAATAGGATCTCTGTTGCTGATACTTGAAAGATAGTTTAAATGTTTTCAAATTATGAAAAATATTTTTTTACAAGAGGAAGTAGGATCTCTGTTGCTTATACTTGAAAGATAGTTTAAATGTTTTCAAATTATAAAATAATTTTTTAAAAAAATTAAATAGGATCTCTGTTGCTGATACTTGAAAGATAGTTTAAATGTTTTCAAATTATGAAAATAATTTTTTACAAAGAGTAAGTAGGATCTCTGTTTTAGACTTGAAAGATAGTTTAAATGTTTTAAAATTATGAAAATAATTTTTACAAAATTATTGGATCTCTGTTTCTGATAGATGATTGATAATTCAAATGTTTTGAAATTTTAAAAATAAGTTTTTATAAAAGTGAGTAGGATCTCTGTTCTGATACTTGGAAGATAGTTTAAATGTTTCAAATATATAAAAATAATTTTTTTAAAAAATTAAATAGGATCTCTGTTGCTGATACTTGAAAGATAGTTTAAATGTTTTCAAATTATAAAAATAATTTTAAAAAAGTAAGTAGGATCTCTGTTGCTGATACTTGAAAGATAGTTTAAATGTTTTCAAATTATGAAAATAATTTTTACAAAAAGTAAGTAGGATCTCTGTTGCTTGATATTGAAAGATAGTTTAAATGTTTTCAAATTATGAAAATAATTTTTTACAAAAATTATTAGGATCTCTGTTTCTGATAGATGATTGATAATTTAAATGTTTTGAAATTTTAAAAATAAGTTTTTATAAAAGTGAAGTAGGATCTCTGTTCTGATACTTGGAAGATAGTTTAAATGTTTTCAAATTATAAAAATATTTTTTACAAAAGTAAGTAGGATCTCTGTTGCTTATACTTGAAAGATAGTTTAAATGTTTTCAAATTATAAAATATTTTTTTAAAAAATTAAATAGGATCTCTGTTGCTGATACTTGAAAGATAGTTTAAATTTTTCAAATTATAAAAATAAATTTTACAAAAAAGTAAGTAGGATCTCTGTTGCTGAGACTTGAAAGATAGTTTAAATGTTTTCAAATTATGAAAATAATTTTTTACAAAAATTATTGGATCTCTGTTCTGATAGATGATTGATAATTCAAATGTTTTGAAATTTTAAAAATAAGTTTTTAAAAAAGTGAGTAGGATCTCTGTTTCTGATACTTGGAAGATAGTTTAAATGTTTTCAAATTATAAAAATAATTTTTAAAAAAATTAATAGGATCTCTGTTGCTGATACTTGAAAGATAGTTTAAATGTTTTCAAATTATGAAAATATTTTTTTACAAAGAGTAAGTAGGATCTCTGTTGCTTATACTTGAAAGATAGTTTAAATGTTTTCAAATTATAAAAATAATTTTTTAAAAAAATTAAATAGGATCTCTGTTGCTGATACTTGAAAGATAGTTTAAATGTTTTCAAATTATGAAAATATTTTTTTACAAAGAGGAAGTAGGATCTCTGTTGCTTATACTTGAAAGATAGTTTAAATGTTTTCAAATTATAAAAATAATTTTTTTAAAAAAATTAAATAGGATCTCTGTTGCTGATACTTGAAAGATAGTTTAAATGTTTTCAAATTATAAAAATAAATTTTTACAAAAGTAAGTAGGATCTGTGTTACTTAGACTTGAAAGATAGTTTAAATGTTTTAAATTATAAAATAATTGTTTACAAAAATTATAGGATCTCTGTTGCTGATAGATGATTGATAATTTAAATGTTTTGAAATTTAAAAATAAGTTTTAATAAAGTGAGTAGGATCTCTGTTTTGATACTTGGAAGATAGTTTAAATGTTTTCAAATTATAAAAATAATTTTTTAAAAAAATTAAATAGGATCTTGTTGCTGATACTTGAAAGATAGTTTAAATGTTTCAAATTATGAAAATATTTTTTTACAAAAAGTAAGTAGGATCTCTGTTGCTTATACTTGAAGATAGTTTAAATGTTTTCAAATTATAAAAATAATTTTTTACAAAAAGTAAGTAGGATCTGTGTTACTTAGACTTGAAAGATAGTTTAAATGTTTCAAATTATAAAAATAATTTTTACAAAAATTAGTAGGATCTCTGTTTCTGATAGATGATTGATAATTAAATGTTTTGAAATTTTAAAAATAAGTTTAAAAAAGTGAGTAGGATCTCTGTTTCTGATACTTGAAAGATAGTTTAAATGTTTTCAAATTATAAAAATAATTTTTTAAAAAAAATTAAATAGGATCTCTGTTTCTGATACTTGGAAGATAGTTTAAATGTTTTCAAATTATGAAAATTTTTTTCACAAAGAGTAAGTAGGATCTCTGTTGCTTATACTTGAAAGATAGTTTAAATGTTTTCAAATTATAAAAATAATTTTTTAAAAAAATAAATAGGATCTCTGTTGCTGATACTTGAAAGATAGTTTAAATGTTTTCAAATTATGAAAATATTTTTTTACAAAAAGTAAGTAGGATCTGTGTTGCTGATACTTGAAAGATAGTTTAAATGTTTTCAAATTATAAAAATAATTTTTTAAAAAAAGTAAGTAGGATCTCTGTTGCTGATACTTGAAAGATAGTTTAAATGTTTTCAAATTATAAAAATAATTTTTTAAAAAAAATAAATAGGATCTCTGTTGCTGATACTTGAAAGATAGTTTAAATGTTTTCAAATTATGAAAATATTTTTTTACAAAGAGTAAGTAGGATCTCTGTTGCTTATACTTGAAAGATAGTTTAAATGTTTCAAATTATAAAATAATTTTTTTAAAAAAATAAATAGGATCTCTGTTGCTGATACTTGAAAGATAGTTTAAATGTTTTCAAATTATGAAAATATTTTTTACAAAGAGAAGTAGGATCTCTGTTGCTTATACTTGAAAGATAGTTAAATGTTTCAAATTATAAAAATAATTTTTTAAAAAAATTAAATAGGATCTCTGTTGCTGATACTTGAAAGATAGTTTAAATGTTTTCAAATTATGAAAATATTTTTTTACAAAGAGTAAGTAGGATCTCTGTTGCTTATACTTGGAAGATAGTTTAAATGTTTTCAAATTATAAAAATAATTTTTTAAAAAATTAAATAGGATCTCTGTTGCTGATACTTGAAAGATAGTTTAAATGTTTTCAAATTATAAAAATAAATTTTTACAAAAAGTAAGTAGGATCTGTGTTCCTTAGACTTGAAAGATAGTTTAAATGTTTTCAAATTATGAAAATATTTTTTTACAAAAATTATTTGGATCTCTGTTTCTGATAGATGATTGATAATTCAAATGTTTTGAAATTTTAAAAATAAGTTTTTAATAAAAGTGAGTAGGATCTCTGTTTCTGATACTTGGAAGATAGTTTAAATGTTTTCAAATTATAAAAATAATTTTTTAAAAAAATTAAATAGGATCTCTGTTGCTGATACTTGAAAGATAGTTTAAATGTTTTCAAATTATGAAAATATTTTTTTACAAAGAGTAAGTAGGATCTCTGTTGCTTATACTTGAAAGATAGTTTAAATGTTTTCAAATTATAAAAATAATTTTTTAAAAAAATTAAATAGGATCTCTGTTGCTGATACTTGAAAGATAGTTTAAATGTTTTCAAATTATGAAAATATTTGTTTACAAAGAGTAAGTAGGATCTCTGTTGCTTATACTTGAAAGATAGTTTAAATGTTTTCAAATTATAAAAATAAATTTTTACAAAAAGTAAGTAGGATCTCTGTTTCTGATACTTGAAAGATAGTTTAAATGTTTTAAAATTATAAAAATAATTTTTTAAAAAAAGTAAGTAGGATCTCTGTTTCTGATACTTGAAAGATAGTTTAAATGTTTTCAAATTATGAAAATATTTTTTTACAAAAATAAGTAGGATCTCTGTTGCTTATACTTGAAAGATAGTTTAAATGTTTTCAAATTATAAAAATAATTTTTTAAAAATTAAATAGGATCTCTGTTGCTGATACTTGAAAGATAGTTTAAATGTTTTCAAATTATAAAAATAATTTTTTAAAAAATTAAATAGGATCTCTGTTGCTGATACTTGAAAGATAGTTTAAATGTTTTCAAATTATAAAAAATTTTTTACAAAAAGTAAGTAGGATCTCTGTTGCTTATACTTGAAAGATAGTTTAAATTTTTTCAAATTATAAAATAATTTTTTACAAAAAGTAAGTAGGATCTTTGTTGCTTATACTTGAAAGATAGTTTAAATTTTTTCAAATTTTGAAAATAATTTTTTAAAAAAACTTATAAGGATCTCTGTTTCTGATAGATGATTGATAGTTCAAATGTTTCAAATTTTAAAAAAAGTTTTTAAAAAAGTGAGTAGGATCTCTGTTTCTGATACTTGGAAGATAGTTTAAATGTTTCAAATTATAAAAATAATTTTTTAAAAAAATTAAATAGGATCTCTGTTGCTGATACTTGGAAGATAGTTTAAATGTTTTCAAATTATGAAAATATTTTTACAAAGAGTAAGTAGGATCTCTGTTGCTGATACTTGAAAGATAGTTTAAATGTTTTCAAATTATAAAAATAATTTTTTAAAAAAATTAAGTAGGATCTCTGTTGCTGATACTTGAAAGATAGTTTAAATGTTTTCAAATTATGAAAAATTTTTTACAAAAAGTAAGTAGGATCTCTGTTGCTGATACTTGAAAGATAGTTTAAATTTTTCAAATTATAAAATAAATTTTTACAAAAAGTAAGTAGGATCTTGTTTGCTATACTTGAAAGATAGTTTAAATGTTTTCAAATTATAAAAATAATTTTTAAAAAAAAATAAATAGGATCTCTGTTGCTGATACTTGAAAGATAGTTTAAATGTTTTCAAATTATGAAAATATTTTTTACAAAAGTAAGTAGGATCTCTGTTGCTTATACTTGAAAGATAGTTTAAATGTTTTCAAATTATAAAAATAATTTTTAAAAAAAATTAAATAGGATCTCTGTTGCTGATACTTGAAAGATAGTTTAAATGTTTTCAAATTATGAAAATATTTTTTACAAAGAGTAAGTAGGATCTCTGTTGCTTATACTTGAAAGATAGTTTAAATGTTTTCAAATTATAAAAAATTTTTTAAAAAATTAAATAGGATCTCTGTTGCTGATACTTGAAAATAGTTTAAATGTTTTCAAATTATGAAAATATTTTTTTACAAAGAGTAAGTAGGATCTCTGTTGCTTATACTTGGAAGATAGTTTAAATGTTTTCAAATTATAAAAATAATTTTTAAAAAAATTAAATAGGATCTCTGTTGCTGATACTTGAAAGATAGTTTAAATGTTTTCAAATTATAAAAATAAATTTTTACAAAAGTAAGTAGGATCTGTGTTCCTTAGACTTGAAAGATAGTTTAAATGTTTTCAAATTATGAAAATATTTTTTTTACAAAAATTATTAGGATCTCTGTTCTGATAGATGAAGATAATTAAATGTTTTGAAATTTAAAAATAAGTTTTTAATAAAAGTGAGTAGGATCTCTGTTTCTGATACTTGGAAGATAGTTTAAATGTTTTCAAATTATAAAAAATAATTTTTTAAAAAAAAATTAAATAGGATCTCTGTTGCTGATACTTGAAAGATAGTTAAATGTTTTCAAATTATGAAAATATTTTTTACAAGAGTAAGTAGGATCTCTGTTGCTTATACTTGAAAGATAGTTTAAATGTTTTCAAATTATAAAAATAATTTAAAAAAATTAAATAGGATCTCTGTTGCTGATACTTGAAAGATAGTTTAAATGTTTTCAAATTATAAAAAATATTTTTTACAAAGAGTAAGTAGGATCTCTGTTGCTTATACTTGAAAGATAGTTTAAATGTTTTCAAATTATAAAAATAAATTTTTACAAAAAAGTAAGTAGGATCTCTGTTGCTTATACTTGAAAGATAGTTTAAATGTTTTCAAATTATAAAATAATTTTTTTAAAAAAGTAAGTAGGATCTCTTGTTGCTGATACTTGAAAGATAGTTTAAATGTTTTCAAATTATAAAATTTTTTACAAAAAGTAAGTAGGATCTCTGTGCTTATACTTGAAAGATAGTTTAAATGTTTTCAAATTATAAAAATAATTTTTTAAAATTAAATAGGATCTCTGTTGCTGATACTTGAAAGATAGTTTAAATGTTTTCAAATTATAAAAATAATTTTTTTAAAAAATTAAATAGGATCTCTGTTGCTGATACTTGAAAGATAGTTTAAATCTTTTCAAATTATAAAATTAAATTTTTACAAAAAGTAAGTAGGATCTGTGTTCCTTAGACTTGAAAGATAGTTTAAATGTTTTCAAATTATGAAAATATTTTTTTACAAAAATTATTTGGATCTCTGTTTCTGATAGATGATTGATAATTCAAATGTTTTGAAATTTTAAAAATAAGTTTTTAATAAAAGTGAGTAGGATCTCTGTTTCTGATACTTGGAAGATAGTTTAAATGTTTTCAAATTATAAAAATAATTTTTTTAAAAAAAATTAAATAGGATCTCTGTTGCTGATACTTGAAAGATAGTTTAAATGTTTTCAAATTATGAAAATATTTTTTTACAAAGAGTAAGTAGGATCTCTGTTGCTTATACTTGAAAGATAGTTTAAATGTTTTCAAATTATAAAAATAATTTTAAAAAAAAATTAAATAGGATCTCTGTTGCTGATACTTGAAAGATAGTTTAAATGTTTTCAAATTATGAAAATATTTTTACAAAGAGTAAGTAGGATCTCTGTTGTTTAGACTTGAAAGATAGTTTAAATGTTTTAAATTATGAAAAATAATTGTTTACAAAAAATTATTAGGATCTCTGTTTCTGATAGATGATTGATAATTCAAATGTTTTGAAATTTTAAAAATAAGTTTTTAATAAAAGTGAGTAGGATCTCTGTTTCTGATACTTGGAAGATAGTTTAAATGTTTTCAAATTATAAAAATAATTTTTTAAAAAAATTAAATAGGATCTCTGTTGCTGATACTTGAAAGATAGTTTAAATGTTTTCAAATTATGAAAAATTTTTTACAAAGAGTAAGTAGGATCTCTGTTGCTATACTTGAAAGATAGTTTAAATGTTTTCAAATTATAAAAATAATTTTTTAAAAAAATTAAATAGGATCTCTGTTGCTGATACTTGAAAGATAGTTTAAATGTTTTCAAATTATGAAAATATTTTTTTACAAAATTATTTGGATCTCTGTTTCTGATAGATGATTGATAATTCAAATGTTTTGAAATTTTAAAAATAAGTTTTAATAAAAAGTGAGTAGGATCTCTGTTTCTGATACTTGGAAGATAGTTTAAATGTTTTCAAATTATAAAAATAATTTTTTAAAAAAATTAAATAGGATCTCTGTTGCTGATACTTGAAAGATAGTTAAATGTTTTCAAATTATGAAAATATTTTTTTACAAAGAGTAAGTAGGATCTCTGTTGCTTATACTTGAAAGATAGTTTAAATGTTTTCAAATTATAAAAATAATTTTTAAAAAAATTAAATAGGATCTCTGTTGCTGATACTTGAAAGATAGTTTAAATGTTTTCAAATTATGAAAATATTTTTTTAAAAGGGAAGTAGGATCTCTGTTGCTTATACTTGAAAGATAGTTTAAATGTTTTCAAATTATAAAAATAATTTTTTTAAAAAATTAAATAGGATCTCTGTTGCTGATACTTGAAAGATAGTTTAAATGTTTTCAAATTATAAAAATAATTTTTACAAAAAGTAAGTAGGATCTCTGTTGCTTATACTTGAAAGATAGTTTAAATGTTTTAAAATTATGAAAATAATTTGTTTACAAAAATTATTTGGATCTCTGTTTCTGATAGATGATTGATAATTCAAATGTTTTGAAATTTTAAAAATAAGTTTTTAATAAAAGTGAGTAGGATCTCTGTTTCTGATACTTGGAAGATAGTTTAAATGTTTTCAAATTATAAAAATAATTTTTTAAAAAAATTAAATAGGATCTCTGTTGCTGATACTTGAAAGATAGTTTAAATGTTTTCAAATTATGAAAATATTTTTTTACAAAGAGTAAGTAGGATCTCTGTTGCTATACTTGAAGATAGTTTAAATGTTTTCAAATTATAAAAATAATTTTTTAAAAAATTAAATAGGATCTCTGTTGCTGATACTTGAAAGATAGTTTAAATGTTTCAAATTATAAAAATAATTTTTTACAAAAAGTAAGTAGGATCTGTGTTCCTTAGACTTGAAAGATAGTTTAAATGTTTTCAAATTATAAAAATAATTTGTTACAAAAAAATTTAGGATCTCTGTTTCTGATAGATGATTGATAATTCAAATGTTTTGAAATTTTAAAAATAAGTTTTTAATAAAAGTGAGTAGGATCTCTGTTTCTGATACTTGGAAGATAGTTTAAATGTTTTCAAATTATAAAAATAATTTTTTAAAAAAATTAAATAGGATCTCTGTTGCTGATACTTGGAAGATAGTTTAAATGTTTTCAAATTATGAAAATATTTTTTTACAAAGAGTAAGTAGGATCTCTGTTGCTTATACTTGAAAGATAGTTTAAATGTTTTCAAATTATAAAAATAATTTTTTAAAAAAATTAAATAGGATCTCTGTTGCTGATACTTGAAAGATAGTTTAAATGTTTTCAAATTATGAAAATATTTTTTACAAAAGTAAGTAGGATCTCTGTTTCTGATACTTGAAAGATAGTTTAAATGTTTTCAAATTATAAAAATAAATTTTTACAAAAAAAGTAAGTAGGATCTCTGTTGCTTATACTTGAAAGATAGTTTAAATGTTTTCAAATTATAAAAATAATTTTTTTAAAAAAAATAAATAGGATCTCTGTTGCTGATACTTGAAAGATAGTTTAAATGTTTTCAAATTATGAAAATATTTTTTACAAAGAGTAAGTAGGATCTCTGTTGCTTATACTTGAAAGATAGTTTAAATGTTTTCAAATTATAAAAATAAATTTTTAAAAAAATTAAATAGGATCTCTGTTGCTGATACTTGAAAGATAGTTTAATGTTTTCAAATTATAAAAATAATTTTTACAAAAAGTAAGTAGGATCTGTGTTACTTAGACTTGAAAGATAGTTTAAATGTTTTAAAATTATGAAAATAATTGTTTCAAAATTATTAGGATCTCTGTTCTGATAGATGATTGATAATTCAAATGTTTTGAAATTTTAAAAATAAGTTTTTAATAAAAGTGAGTAGGATCTCTGTTTCTGATACTTGGAAGATAGTTTAAATGTTTTCAAATTATAAAAATAATTTTTTAAAAAAAATTAAATAGGATCTCTGTTGCTGATACTTGAAAGATAGTTTAAATGTTTTCAAATTATGAAAATATTTGTTTACAAAGAGTAAGTAGGATCTCTGTTGCTTATACTTGAAAGATAGTTTAAATGTTTTCAAATTATAAAATAATTTTTTTAAAAAAATTAAATAGGATCTCTGTTGCTGATACTTGAAAGATAGTTTAATTGTTTCAAATTATAAAAATAATTTTTTACAAAAAGTAAGTAGGATCTGTGTTACTTAGACTTGAAAGATAGTTTAAATGTTTTAAAATTATAAAAATAATTTGTTTACAAAAATTATTAGGATCTCTGTTCTGATAGATGATTGATAATTCAAATGTTTTGAAATTTAAAAATAAGTTTTAATAAAAGTGAGTAGGATCTCTGTTCTGATACTTGGAAGATAGTTTAAATGTTTTCAAATTATAAAAATAATTTTTTAAAAAAATTAAATAGGATCTCTGTTGCTGATACTTGAAAGATAGTTTAAATGTTTTCAAATTATGAAAATATTTTTTACAAAGAGTAAGTAGGATCTCTGTTGCTTATACTTGAAAGATAGTTTAAATGTTTTCAAATTATAAAAATAATTTTTTAAAAAATTAAATAGGATCTCTGTTGCTGATACTTGAAAGATAGTTTAAATGTTTTCAAATTATAAAATATTTTTTACAAAAAGTAAGTAGGATCTCTGTGTTATACTTGAAAGATAGTTTAAATTTTCAAATTATAAAAATAATTTTTACAAAAAGTAAGTAGGATCTCTGTTGCTTATACTTGAAAGATAGTTTAAATGTTTTCAAATTATAAAAAATATTTTTTTAAAAAAGTAAGTAGGATCTCTGTTGTGATACTTGAAAGATAGTTTAAATGTTTTCAAATTATAAAAATATTTTTACAAAGAGAAGTAGGATCTCTGTTGCTTATACTTGAAAGATAGTTTAAATGTTTCAAATTATAAAAATAATTTTTTTAAAAAAATTAAGTAGGATCTCTGTTGCTGATACTTGAAAGATAGTTTAAATGTTTTCAAATTATAAAAATATTTTTTACAAAAAGTAAGTAGGATCTCTGTGTGTTATACTTGAAAGATAGTTTAAATGTTTTCAAATTATAAAAATAATTTTTTTAAAAAAATAAGTAGGATCTCTGTTGCTGATACTTGAAAGATAGTTTAAATGTTTTCAAATTATGAAAATATTTTTTTACAAAAATAAGTAGGATCTCTGTTTCTGATACTTGAAAGATAGTTTAAATGTTTTCAAATTATAAAATAATTTTTAAAAAATAAATAGGATCTCTGTTGCTGATACTTGAAGATAGTTTAAATGTTTTCAAATTATGAAAATATTTTTTACAAAGAGTAAGTAGGATCTCTGTTGCTGATACTTGAAAGATAGTTTAAATGTTTTCAAATTATAAAAATAATTTTTTAAAAAAATTAAATAGGATCTCTGTTGCTGATACTTGAAAGATAGTTTAATTGTTTCAAATTATAAAAATATTTTTTTACAAAAATTATTTGGATCTCTGTTTCTGATAGATGATTGATAATTCAAATGTTTTGAAATTTTAAAAATAAGTTTTTAATAAAAGTGAGTAGGATCTCTGTTTCTGATACTTGGAAGATAGTTTAAATGTTTTCAAATTATAAGAATAATTTTTAAAAAAAATTAAATAGGATCTCTGTTGCTGATACTTGAAAGATAGTTTAAATGTTTTCAAATTATGAAAATATTTTTTTACAAAGAGTAAGTAGGATCTCTGTTGCTTATACTTGAAAGATAGTTTAAATGTTTCAAATCTAAAAATAATTTTTAAAAAATTAAATAGGATCTCTGTTGCTGATACTTGAAAGATAATTTAAATGTTTTCAAATTATGAAATATTTTTTTTACAAGAGGAAGTAGGATCTCTGTTGCTTATACTTGAAAGATAGTTAAATGTTTCAAATTATAAAAATAATTTTTTTAAAAAATTAAATAGGATCTCTGTTGCTGATACTTGAAAGATAGTTTAAATGTTTTCAAATTATAAAATTAATTTTTACAAAAAGTAAGTAGGATCTGTGTTACTTAGACTTGAAAGATAGTTTAAATGTTTTAAAATTATGAAAATAATTTGTTTAACAAAAATATTTGGATCTCTGTTTCTGATAGATGATTGATAATTCAAATGTTTTGAAATTTTAAAAATAAGTTTTAATAAAAGTGAGTAGGATCTCTGTTTCTGATACTTGGAAGATAGTTTAAATGTTTTCAAATGATAAAAATAATTTTTTAAAAAATTAAATAGGATCTCTGTTGCTGATACTTGAAAGATAGTTTAAATGTTTTCAAATTATGAAAATATTTGTTTACAAAGAGTAAGTAGGATCTCTGTTGCTTATACTTGAAAGATAGTTTAAATGTTTTCAAATTATAAAAATAATTTTTTTAAAAAATTAAATAGGATCTCTGTTGCTGATACTTGAAAGATAGTTTAATTGTTTCAAATTATAAAAATAATTTTTTACAAAAAGTAAGTAGGATCTGTGTTACTTAGACTTGAAAGATAGTTTAAATGTTTTAAAATTATAAAAATAATTTGTTTACAAAAATTATTAGGATCTCTGTTTCTGATAGATGATTGATAATTCAAATGTTTTGAAATTTTAAAAATAAGTTTTTAATAAAAGTGAGTAGGATCTCTGTTTCTGATACTTGGAAGATAGTTTAAATGTTTTCAAATTATAAGAATAATTTTTTAAAAAAAATTAAATAGGATCTCTGTTGCTGATACTTGAAAGATAGTTTAAATGTTTTCAAATTATGAAAATATTTTTTTACAAAGAGTAAGTAGGATCTCTGTTGCTTATACTTGAAAGATAGTTTAAATGTTTTCAAATTATAAAAATAATTTTAAAAAAAAATTAAATAGGATCTCTGTTGCTGATACTTGAAAGATAATTTAAATGTTTTCAAATTATGAAAATATTTTTTTACAAAGAGGAAGTAGGATCTCTGTTGCTTATACTTGCAAGATAGTTTAAATGTTTTCAAATTATAAAAATAATTTTTTAAAAAAATTAAATAGGATCTCTGTTCCTGATACTTGAAAGATAGTTTAAATGTTTTCAAATTATAAAATTAAATTTTTACAAAAAGTAAGTAGGATCTGTGTTCCTTAGACTTGAAAGATAGTTTAAATGTTTTAAAATTATGAAAATAATTTGTTTACAAAAATTATTTGGATCTCTGTTTCTGATAGATGATTGATAATTCAAATGTTTTGAAATTTTAAAAATAAGTTTTTAATAAAAGTGAGTAGGATCTCTGTTTCTGATACTTGGAAGATAGTTTAAATGTTTTCAAATGATAAAAATAATTTTTTTAAAAAAATTAAATAGGATCTCTGTTGCTGATACTTGAAAGATAGTTTAAATGTTTTCAAATTATGAAAATATTTGTTTACAAAGAGTAAGTAGGATCTCTGTTGCTTATACTTGAAAGATAGTTTAAATTTTTTCAAATTATAAAAATAATTTTTTTAAAAAATTAAATAGGATCTCTGTTGCTGATACTTGAAAGATAGTTTAATTGTTTCAAATTATAAAAATAATTTTTTACAAAAAGTAAGTAGGATCTGTGTTCCTTAGACTTGAAAGATAGTTTAAATGTTTTAAAATTATAAAAATAATTTGTTTACAAAAATTATTAGGATCTCTGTTTCTGATAGATGATTGATAATTCAAATGTTTTGAAATTTTAAAAATAAGTTTTTAATAAAAGTGAGTAGGATCTCTGTTTCTGATACTTGGAAGATAGTTTAAATGTTTTCAAATTATAAAATAATTTTTTTAAAAAAATTAAATAGAATCTTTGTTGCTGATACTTGGAAGATAGTTTAAACGTTTTCAAATTATGAAAATATTTTTTTACAAAGAGTAAGTAGGATCTCTGTTGCTTATACTTGAAAGATAGTTTAAATGTTTTCAAATTATAAAAATAATTTTTTTAAAAAAATTAAATAGGATCTCTGTTGCTGATACTTGAAAGATAGTTTAAATATTTTCAAATTATGAAAATATTTTTTTACAAAGAGTAAGTAGGATCTCTGTTGCTTATACTTGAAAGATAGTTTAAATTTTTCAAATTATAAAAATAAATTTTTACAAAAAGTAAGTAGGATCTGTGTTCCTTAGACTTGAAAGATAGTTTAAATGTTTTCAAATTATAAAAATAATTTTTTAAAAAAAATAAATAGGATCTCTGTTGCTGATACTTGAAAGATAGTTTAAATGTTTTCAAATTATGAAAATATTTGTTTACAAAGAGTAAGTAGGATCTCTGTTGCTTATACTTGAAAGATAGTTTAAATGTTTTCGAATTATAAAAATAATTTTTTTAAAAAAATTAAATAGGATCTCTGTTGCTGATACTTGAAAGATAGTTTAAATGTTTTCAAATTATAAAATTAAATTTTTACAAAAAGTAAGTAGGATCTGTGTTACTTAGACTTGAAAGATAGTTTAAATGTTTTAAAATTATGAAAATAATTTGTTTACAAAAATTATTTGGATCTCTGTTTCTGATAGATATATGATTGATAATTCAAATGTTTTGAATTTTAAAAATAAGTTTTTAATAAAGTGAGTAGGATCTCTGTTTCTGATACTTGGAAGATAGTTAAATGTTTTCAAATGATAAAAAATTTTTTAAAAAAAATTAAATAGGATCTCTGTTGCTGATACTTGAAAGATAGTTTAATTGTTTCAAATTATAAAAATAATTTTTTACAAAAAGTAAGTAGGATCTGTGTTCCTTAGACTTGAAAGATAGTTTAAATGTTTTAAAATTATAAAAATAATTTGTTTACAAAAATTATTAGGATCTCTGTTTCTGATAGATGATTGATAATTCAAATGTTTTGAAATTTTAAAAATAAGTTTTTAATAAAAGTGAGTAGGATCTCTGTTTCTGATACTTGGAAGATAGTTTAAATGTTTTCAAATTATAAAAATAATTTTTTAAAAAAATTAAATAGAATCTTTGTTGCTGATACTTGGAAGATAGTTTAAACGTTTTCAAATTATGAAAATATTTTTTTACAAAGAGTAAGTAGGATCTCTGTTGCTTATACTTGAAAGATAGTTTAAATGTTTTCAAATTATAAAAATAATTTTTTTAAAAAAATTAAATAGGATCTCTGTTGCTGATACTTGAAAGATAGTTTAAATATTTTCAAATTATGAAAATATTTTTTTACAAAGAGTAAGTAGGATCTCTGTTGCTTATACTTGAAAGATAGTTTAAATTTTTCAAATTATAAAAATAAATTTTTACAAAAAGTAAGTAGGATCTGTGTTCCTTAGACTTGAAAGATAGTTTAAATGTTTTCAAATTATAAAAATAATTTTTTTAAAAAAAATAAATAGGATCTCTGTTGCTGATACTTGAAAGATAGTTTAAATGTTTTCAAATTATGAAAATATTTGTTTACAAAGAGTAAGTAGGATCTCTGTTGCTTATACTTGAAAGATAGTTTAAATGTTTTCGAATTATAAAAATAATTTTTTTAAAAAAATTAAATAGGATCTCTGGTGCTGATACTTGAAAGATAGTTTAAATATTTTCAAATTATGAAAATATTTTTTTACAAAGAGTAAGTAGGATCTCTGTTGCTTATACTTGAAAGATAGTTTAAATGTTTTCAAATTATAAAAATAATTTTTTAAAAAAAATTAAATAGGATCTCTGTTGCTGATACTTGAAAGATAGTTTAAATGTTTTCAAATTATGAAAATATTTTTTTACAAAGAGTAAGTAGGATCTCTGTTGCTTATACTTGAAAGATAGTTTAAATGTTTTCAAATTATAAAAATAAATTTTTACAAAAAGTAAGTAGGATCTGTGTTACTTAGACTTGGAAGATAGTTTAAATGTTTTCAAATTATAAAAATAATTTTTTAAAAAAATTAAATAGGATCTCTGTTGCTGATACTTGAAAGATAGTTTAAATGTTTTCAAATTATGAAAATATTTGTTTACAAAGAGTAAGTAGGATCTTTGTTGCTTATACTTGAAAGATAGTTTAAATTAAAAATTAAATAGGATCTCTGTTGCTGATACTTGAAAGATAGTTTAAATGTTTTCAAATTATAAAAATAATTTTTTAAAAAATTAAATAGGATCTCTGTTGCTGATACTTGAAAGATAGTTTAAATTTTTCAAATTATAAAAATAAATTTTTACAAAAAGTAAGTAGGATCTGTGTTCCTTAGACTTGAAAGATAGTTTAAATGTTTTCAAATTATGAAAATATTTTTTTACAAAAATTATTTGGATCTCTGTTTCTGATAGGTGATTGATAATTCAAATGTTTTGAAATTTTAAAAATAAGTTTTTAATAAAAGTGAGTAGGATCTCTGTTTCTGATACTTGGAAGATAGTTTAAATGTTTTCAAATTATAAGAATAATTTTTTTAAAAAAATTAAATAGGATCTCTGTTGCTGATACTTGAAAGATAGTTTAAATGTTTTCAAATTATGAAAATATTTTTTTACAAAGAGTAAGTAGGATCTCTGTTGCTTATACTTGAAAGATAGTTTAAATGTTTTCAAATTATAAAAATAATTTTAAAAAAAAAATTAAATAGGATCTCTGTTGCTGATACTTGAAAGATAGTTTAAATGTTTTCAAATTATGAAAATATTTTTTTACAAAGAGTAAGTAGGATCTCTGTTGCTTATACTTGAAAGATAGTTTAAATGTTTTCAAATAAAAAAATAATTTTTTTTAAAAATTAAATAGGATCTCTGTTGCTGATACTTGAAAGATAGTTTATTGTTTTCAAATTATGAAAATAATTTGTTTACAAAAATTATTGGGATCTCTGTTTCTGATAGATGATTGATAATTCAAATGTTTTGAAATTTTAAAAATAAGTTTTTAATACAAGTGAATAGGATCTCTGTTTCTGATACTTGGAAGATAGTTTAAATGTTTTCAAATTATAAAAATAATTTTTTTAAAAAATTAAATAGGATCTCTGTTGCTGATACTTGAAAGATAGTTTAAATGTTTTCAAATTATGAAAATATTTTTTTACAAAGAGTAAGTAGGATCTCTGTTGCTTATACTTGAAAGATAGTTTAAATGTTTTCAAATTATAAAAATAATTTTTTAAAAAAATTAAATAGGATCTCTGTTGCTGATACTTGAAAGATAGTTTATTTGTTTCAAATTATAAAAATAATTTTTTACAAAAAGTAAGTAGGATCTGTGTTACTTAGACTTGAAAGATAGTTTAAATGTTTTAAAATTATAAAAATAATTTGTTTACAAAAATTATTAGGATCTTTGTTTCTGATAGATGATTGATAATTGAAATGTTTTGAAATTTTAAAAATAAGTTTTTAATAAAAGTGAGTAGGATCTCTGTTTCTGATACTTGGAAGATAGTTTAAATGTTTTCAAATTATAAAAATAATTTTTTAAAAAAATTAAATAGGATCTTTGTTGCTGATACTTGAAAGATAGTTTAAATGTTTTCAAATTATGAAAATATTTTTTTACAAAGAGTAAGTAGGATCTCTGTTGCTTATACTTGAAAGATAGTTTAAATGTTTTCAAATTATAAAAATAAATTTTTACAAAAAGTAAGTAGGATCTGTGTTCCTTAGACTTGAAAGATAGTTTAAATGTTTTCAAATTATAAAAATAATTTTTTTAAAAAAATAAATAGGATCTCTGTTGCTGATACTTGAAAGATAGTTTAAATGTTTTCAAATTATGAAAAATTGTTTACAAAGAGTAAAGTAGGATCTCTGTTGCTTATACTTGAAAGATAGTTTAAATGTTTTCAATTATAAAAATAATTTTTTAAAAAATTAAATAGGATCTTGTTGCTGATACTTGAAAGATAGTTTAAAATTTTCAAATTATGAAAATATTTTTTTACAAAGAGTAAGTAGGATCTCTGTTGTTTAGACTTGAAAGATAGTTTAAATGTTTTAAAATTATGAAAATAATTTGTTTACAAAAATTATTGGGATCTCTGTTTCTGATAGATGATTGATAATTCAAATGTTTTGAAATTTTAAAAATAAGTTTTTAATAAAAGTGAGTAGGATCTCTGTTTCTGATACTTGGAAGATAGTTTAAATGTTTTCAAATGATAAAAATAATTTTTAAAAAAAATTAAATAGGATCTCTGTTGCTGATACTTGAAAGATAGTTTAAATGTTTTCAAATTATGAAAATATTTGTTTACAAAGAGTAAGTAGGATCTCTGTTGCTTATACTTGAAAGATAGTTGAAATGTTTTCAAATTATAAAAATAATTTTTTAAAAAAATTAAATAGGATCTCTGTTCCTGATACTTGAAAGATAGTTTAATTGTTTCAAATTATAAAAATAATTTTTTACAAAAAGTAAGTAGGATCTGTGTTACTTAGACTTGAAAGATAGTTTAAATGTTTTAAAATTATAAAAATAATTTGTTTACAAAAATTATTAGGATCTCTGTTTCTGATAGATGATTGATAATTGAAATGTTTTGAAATTTTAAAAATAAGTTTTTAATAAAAGTGAGTAGGATCTCTGTTTCTGATACTTGGAAGATAGTTTAAATGTTTTCAAATTATAAAAATAATTTTTTTAAAAAATTAAATAGGATCTCTGTTGCTGATACTTGGAAGATAGTTTAAACGTTTTCAAATTATGAAAATATTTTTTTACTAAGAGTAAGTAGGATCTCTGTTGCTTATACTTGAAAGATAGTTTAAATGTTTTCAAATTATAAAAATAATTTTTTTTAAAAACTAAATAGGATCTCTGTTGCTGATACATGAAAGATAATTTAAATGTTTTCAAATTATGAAAATATTTTTTTAGAAAGAGGAAGTAGGATCTCTGTTGCTTATACTTGAAAGATAGTTTAAATGTTTTCAAATTATAAAAATAATTTTTTAAAAAAATTAAATAGGATCTCTGTTGCTGATACTTGAAAGATAGTTTAAATGTTTTCAAATTATGAAAATATTTTTTTACAAAGAGTAAGTAGGATCTCTGTTGTTTAGACTTGAAAGATAGTTTAAATGTTTTAAAATTATGAAAATAATTTGTTTACAAAATTATGGGATCTCTGTTTCGATAGATGATTGATAATTGAAATGTTTTGAAATTTTAAAAATAAGTTTTTAATAAAAGTGAGTAGGATCTCTGTTTCTGATACTTGGAAGATAGTTTAAATGTTTTCAAATGATAAAAATAATTTTTTAAAAAAATTAAATAGGATCTCTGTTGCTGATACTTGAAAGATAGTTTAAATGTTTTCAAATTATGAAAATATTTGTTTACAAAGAGTAAGTAGGATCTCTGTTGCTTATACTTGAAAGATAGTTTAAATGTTTTCAAATTATAAAAATAATTTTTTTAAAAATTAAATAGGATCTCTGTTCCTGATACTTGAAAGATAGTTTAATTGTTTCAAATTATAAAATAATTTTTTACAAAAAGTAAGTAGGATCTGTGTTACTTAGACTTGAAAGATAGTTTAAATGTTTTAAATTATAAAAAATAATTTGTTTACAAAAATTATTAGGATCTTTGTTTCTGATAGATGAGTGATAATTGAAATGTTTTGAAATTTTTCAAAATAAGTTTTTAATAAAAGTGAGAGGATCTCGGTTTCTGATACTTGGAAGATAGTTTAAATGTTTTCAAATTATAAAAATAATTTTAGTAAAAAAAATTAACAATAGGATCGCTGTTGCTGATACTTGGAAGATGTTTAAAACGTTTTCAAATTATGAAAATATTTTTTTACTAAGAGTAAGTAGGATCTCTGTTGCTTATACTTGAAAGATAGTTTAAATGTTTTCAAATTATAAAAAAAAAATTTTAAAAAAAATTAAATAGGATCTCTGTTGCTGATACATGAAAGATAATTTAAATGTTTTCAAATTATGAAATATTTTTTAGAAAGAGAAGTAGGATCTCTGTTGCTTATACTTGAAAGATAGTTTAAAATGTTTTCAAATTATAAAAATAATTTTTTAAAAAAATTAAATAGGATCTCTGTTCCTGATACTTGAAGATAGTTTAATAATTGTTTCAATTATAAAATAATTTTTTACAAAAGTAAGTAGGATCTGTGTTACTTAGACTTGAAAGATAGTTTAAATGTTTAAAATTATAAAATATAATTTGTTTACAAAAATTATTAGGATCTCTGTTTCTGATAGATGATTGATAATTGAAATGTTTTGAAATTTTTAAAATAAGTTTTTAATAAAGTGAGTAGGATCTCTGTTTCTGATACTTGGAAGATAGTTTAAATGTTTCAAATTAAAAAATAATTTTTTTTAAAAATTAATAGGATCTCTGTTGCTGATACTTGGAAGATAGTTTAAAACGTTTTTCAAATTATGAAAATATTTTTTACAAAGAGTAAGTAGGATCTCTGTTGCTTATACTTGAAAGATAGTTTAAATGTTTTCAAATTATAAAAATAATTTTTTTAAAAAATTAAATAGGATCTCTGTTGCTGATACATGAAAGATAATTTAAATGTTTTCAAATTATGAAAATATTTTTTTAGAAAGAGGAAGTAGGATCTCTGTTGCTTATACTTGAAAGATAGTTTAAATGTTTTCAAATTATAAAAATAATTTTTAAAAAAAATTAAATAGGATCTCTGTTGCTGATACTTGAAAGATAGTTTAAATGTTTTCAAATTATAAAATATTTTTTTACAAAAAGTAAGTAGGATCTGTGTTACTTAGACTTGAAAGATAGTTTAAATGTTTTAAAATTATAAAAATAATTTGTTTACAAAAATTATTAGGATCTCTGTTTCTGATAGATGATTGATAATTGAAATGTTTTGAATTTTAAAATAAGTTTTAATAAAGTGAGTAGGATCTCTGTTTCTGATACTTGGAAGATAGTTTAAATGTTTTCAAATTATAAAAATAATTTTTTTAAAAAAATTAAATAGGATCTCTGTTGCTGATACTTGGAAGATAGTTTAAACGTTTTCAAATTATGAAAATATTTTTTTACTAAGAGTAAGTAGGATCTCTGTTGCTTATACTTGAAAGATAGTTTAAATGTTTTCAAATTATAAAAATAATTTTTTTAAAAAAATTAAATAGGATCTCTGTTGCTGATACATGAAAGATAATTTAAATGTTTTCAAATTATGAAAATATTTTTTTAGAAAGAGGAAGTAGGATCTCTGTTGCTTATACTTGAAAGATAGTTTAAATGTTTTCAAATTATAAAAATAATTTTTAAAAAAATTAAATAGGATCTCTGTTGCTGATACTTGAAAGATAGTTTAAATGTTTTCAAATTATGAAAATATTTTTTTACAAAGAGTAAGTAGGATCTCTGTTGTTTAGACTTGAAAGATAGTTTAAATGTTTTAAAATTATGAAAATAATTTGTTTACAAAAATTATTGGGATCTCTGTTTCTGATAGATGATTGATAATTCAAATGTTTTGAAATTTTAAAAATATGTTTTTAATAAAAGTGAGTAGGATCTCTGTTTCTGATACTTGGAAGATAGTTTAAATGTTTTCAAATTATAAAATAATTTTTTTAAAAAATTAAATAGGATCTCTGTTGCTGATACTTGAAAGATAGTTTAAATGTTTTCAAATTATGAAAATATTTTTTTACTAAGAGTAATAGGATCTCTGTTGCTTATACTTGAAAGATAGTTTAAATGTTTTCAAATTATAAAAAAAAAATTTTAAAAAAAATTAAATAGGATCTCTGTTGCTGATACATGAAAGATAATTTAAATGTTTTCAAATTATGAAAATATTTTTTTAGAAAGAGGAAGTAGGATCTCTGTTGCTTATACTTGAAAGATAGTTTAAATGTTTTCAAATTATAAAAATAATTTTTTAAAAAAATTAAATAGGATCTCTGTTCCTGATACTTGAAAGATAGTTTAATTGTTTCAAATTATAAAAATAATTTTTTACAAAAAGTAAGTAGGATCTGTGTTCCTTAGACTTGAAAGATAGTTTAAATGTTTTAAAATTATAAAAATAATTTGTTTACAAAAATTATTAGGATCTCTGTTTCTGATAGATGATTGATAATTGAAATGTTTTGAAATTTTAAAAATAAGTTTTTAATAAAAGTGAGTAGGATCTCTGTTTCTGATACTTGGAAGATAGTTTAAATGTTTTCAAATTATAAAAATAATTTTTTAAAAATTAAATAGGATCTCTGTTGCTGATACTTGAAGATAGTTTAAATTTTTCAAATTATGAAAATATTTTTTACTAAGAGTAAGTAGGATCTCTGTTGCTTATACTTGAAAGATAGTTTAAAATGTTTTCAAATTATAAAAATAATTTTTTAAAAAAAATTAAATAGGATCTCTGTTGCTGATACATGAAAGATAATTTAAATGTTTTCAAATTATGAAAATATTTTTTTAGAAAGAGGAAGTAGGATCTCTGTTGCTTATACTTGAAAGATAGTTTAAATGTTTTCAAATTATAAAAATAATTTTTTTAAAAAAATTAAATAGGATCTCTGTTGCTGATACTTGAAAGATAGTTTAAATGTTTTCAAATTATGAAA
>JAAWWB010002264.1:0-21449 GCA_018804465.1 Populus tomentosa | reverse complement strand
GCATGTATGCTTCTGCTACGTGTTCCACATCAGACTTCTTCCGGCAAATGGCCGAAACGCTTTGACTCGGTGAGTTTCGCGACAATTCCGACGTTAGATTCCCCGGTGCCTGAAATTCACTTTGCCGTATGAAGTTTCCGGGTGATCCTCTTGTAAGCATGTATGCATACTGCGACTTAGTTCCACAGTCAGACTTCTTCCGCAAAATGGTGAAACGCTTTGACTCGGTGACTTTCGCCGGCTTTCCGACTTAGATTCCCGGTTGCCCGAAATTCAGTTGCCTTTGAATTTCGGGTGATCCCTCTTGTAGCATGTATGCTTCTGCTACTTGTTCCACATCAGACTTCTTCGCAAAGGGAAAACGCTTTGACCTCGGTGAGTTTCGCGCATTCTCGACTTTGATGCCCTCGGTTTGCCGAAATTCAGTTGCCCTTTGAATTTCGGGAGTGACCACTCCTTGAGCATGATATGCTTCTGTCTACTTGTTTCTGACATCCAGACTTCTTCCGCAAAACGTGTCGAAACGATATGACTACGGTGATTTCGCGGCATTTCCTACTTCGATGCCCCGGGTTGCCGAAATTACGTTGCCTTTGAATTTCGGGTGAGCCCTCTTGAGCATGTATGCTTCTGCTACTTGTTCTACATCAGACTTCTTCCGACAACGGCGAAATGCTTTGACTCGGTGAGTTTCCGCGACATTCCGACTTCGATGCCCGGTTGCCGAAATTCAGTTGCCTTTGAATTTCGGGTGATCCCCTCTTGAGCAGTATGCTTCTGCTACTTTGTTCCACATCAGACTTCTTCCGCAAACGGCGAAACGCTTTGACGCGTGAGTTTTCGCGGCATTCCGAACTTAGATGCCCGGTTTGCCGAAATTCACGTTGCCTTATGAATTTCGGGTGATCCCTCTTGACATGTGCTTATGCGACTTGTGTCCCATCCAGACTTCTTCCGCAAACGGCGAACTCTTGACTCGGTGAGTTTCGCGCATTCCGACTTCGATGCCCCGTTGATGAAAATTTCAGTGCCTTTGAATTTCGTTGTGATCCCTCTTGAGCATGTATGCCTTCTGCTCTTGTTCCACATCAGCCTTCATCCACAAACGGCGAACGCATTGACTCGTGAGTTCGCGGCATTCCACTTAGATTCCCCTGGTTTGCTGAAATTCATTCCCTTTAATTTCGGGTGATCCTCCTAGAGCATGTAATGCTTCGTAGCGTACTTGTTCCATATCAGACTTCTTCTCAACGGCGAAACGCTTTGGACACGCCGTGATTTCGTCGGCATTTCCGACTTTGATTCGTCCGAGTTGCCGAAATTCATTGCCTTTGAAATTTCGGGTGATCCCTCTTGAGCATGTATGCTATCTGCTACTTGTTCCACATCAGACTTCTTCCGCAAACGGCGAAACGCTTTGACTCGGTGAGTTTCGCGGCATTCCGACTTCGATTCCCCGGTTGCCGAAATTCAGTTGCCTTTGAATTTCGGGTGATCCCTCTTGAGCATGTATGCTTCTGCTACTTGTTCCACATCAGACTTCTTCCGCAAACGGCGAAACGCTTTGACTCGGTGAGTTTCGCGACATTCCGACTTCGATTCCCCGGTTGCCGAAATTCAGTTGCCTTTGAATTTCGGGTGATCCCTCTTGAGCATGTATGCTTCTGCTACTTGTTCCACATCAGACTTCTTCCGCAAACGGCGAAACGCTTTGACTCGGTGAGTTTCGCGGCATTCCGACTTAGATTCCCCGGTTGCCGAAATTCACTTGCCTTTGAATTTCGGGTGATCCCTCTTGAGCATGTATGCTTCTGCTACTTGTTCCACATCAGACTTCTTCCGCAAACGGCAAAACGCTTTGACTCGGTGAGTTTCGCGACATTCCGACTTCGATTCCCCGGTTGCCGAAATTCAGTTGCCTTTGAATTTCGGGTGATCCCTCTTGAGCATGTATGCTTCTGCTACTTGTTCCACATCAGACTTCTTCCGCAAACGGCGAAACGCTTTGACTCGGTGAGTTTCGCGGCATTCCGACTTAGATTCCCCGGTTGCCGAAATTCAGTTGCCTTTGAATTTCGGGTGATCCCTCTTGAGCATGTATGCTTCTGCTACTTGTTCTACATCAGACTTCTTCCGCAAACGGCGAAACGCTTTGACTCGGTGAGTTTCGCGACATTCCGACTTCGATGCCCCGGTTGCCGAAATTCAGTTGCCTTTGAATTTCGGGTGATCCCTCTTGAGCATGTATGCTTCTGCTACTTGTTCTACATCAGACTTCTTCCGCAAAGGGCGAAACGCTTTGACTCGGTGAGTTTCGCGGCATTCCGACTTCGATTCCCCGGTTGCCGAAATTCAGTTGCCTTTGAATTTCGGGTGATCCCTCTTGAGCATGTATGCTTCTGCTACTTGTTCCACATCAGACTTCTTCCGCAAACGGCGAAACGCTTTGACTCGGTGAGTTTCGCGGCATTCCGACTTCGATGCCCCGGTTGCCGAAATTCAGTTGCCTTTGAATTTCGGGTGATCCCTCTTGAGCATGTATGCTTCTGCTACTTGTTCCACATCAGACTTCTTCCGCAAACGGCGAAACGCTTTGACTCGGTGAGTTTCGCGGCATTCCGACTTTGATTCCCCGGTTGCCGAAATTCAGTTGCCTTTGAATTTCGGGTGATCCCTCTTGAGCATGTATGCTTCTGCTACTTGTTCCACATCAGACTTCTTCCGCAAACGGCGAAACGCTTTGACTCGGTGAGTTTCGCGGCATTCCGACTTAGATTCCCGGTTGCCGAAATTCAGTTGCCTTTGAATTTCGGGTGATCCCTCTTGAGCATGTATGCTTCTGCTACTTGTTCCACATCAGACTTCTTCCGCAAATGGCGAAACGCTTTGACTCGGTGAGTTTCGCGGCATTCCGACTTCGATGCCCCGGTTGCCGAAATTCAGTTGCCTTTGAATTTCGGGTGATCCCTCTTGAGCATGTATGCTTCTGCTACTTGTTCCACATCAGACTTCTTCCGCAAACGGCGAAACGCTTTGACTCGGTGAGTTTCGCGACATTCCGACTTCGATGCCCCGGTTGCCGAAATTCAGTTGCCTTTGAATTTCGGGTGATCCCTCTTGAGCATGTATGCTTCTGCTACTTGTTCCACATCAGACTTCTTCCGCAAATGGCGAAAACGCTTTGACTCGGTGAGTTTCGCGACATTCCGACTTTGATTCCCCGGTTGCCGAAATTCACTTGCCTTTGAATTTCGGGTGATCCCTCTTGAGCATGTATGCTTACTGCTACTTGTTCCACATCAGACTTCTTCCGCAAACGGCGAAACGCTTTGACTCGGTGAGTTTCGCGACATTCCGACTTTGATTCCCCGGTTGCCGAAATTCACTTGCCTTTGAATTTCGGGTGATCCCTCTTGAGCATGTATGCTACTGCTACTTGTTCCACATCAGACTTCTTCCGCAAACGGCGAAACGCTTTGACTCGGTGAGTTTCGCGGCATTCCGACTTCGATGCCCCGGTTGCCGAAATTCAGTTGCCTTTGAATTTCGGGTGATCCCTCTTGAGCATGTATGCTTCTGCTACTTGTTCTACATCAGACTTCTTCCGCAAACGGCGAAACGCTTTGACTCGGTGAGTTTCGCGGCATTCCGACTTCGATGCCCCGGTTGCCGAAATTCAGTTGCCTTTGAATTTTAGGTGATCCCTCTTGAGCATGTATGCTTCTGCTACTTGTTCTACATCAGACTTCTTCCGCAAACGGCGAAACGCTTTGACTCGGTGACTTTCGCGGCTTTCCGACTTCGATTCCCCGGTTGCCGAAATTCAGTTGCCTTTGAATTTCGGGTGATCCCTCTTGAGCATGTATGCTTCTGCTACTTGTTCCACATCAGACTTCTTTCGCAAATGGGAAAACGCTTTGACTCGGTGAGTTTCGCGACATTCCGACTTTGATGCCCCGGTTGCCGAAATTCAGTTGCCTTTGAATTTCGGGTGATCCCTCTTGCGCATGTATGCTTCTGCGACTTGTTCCACATCAGACTTCTTTCGCAAATGGCAAAACGCTTTGACTCGGTGAGTTTCGCGACATTCCGACTTCGATGCCCCGGTTGCCGAAATTCAGTTGCCTTTGAATTTCGGGTGATCCCTCTTGAGCATGTATGCTTCTGCGACTCGTTCCACATCAGACTTCTTCCGCAAAGGGCAAAACGCTTTGACTCGGTGAGTTTCGCGGCATTCCGACTTGGATGTCCCGGTTGCCGAAATTCAGTTGCCTTTGAATTTCGGGTGATCCCTCTTGAGCATGTATGCTTCTGCTACTTGTTCCACATCAGACTTCTTCCGCAAACGGCGAAACGCTTTGACTCCGTGAGTTTCGCGGCATTCCGACTTCGATTCCCCGGTTGCTGAAATTCACTTGCCTTTGAATTTCGGGTGATCCCTCCTGAGCATGTATGCTTCTGCTACTTGTTCCAGATCAGACTTCTTCCGCAAACGGCGAGATGCTTTGACTCGGTGAGTTTCGCGACATTCCGACTTTGATTCCCCGGTTGACGAAATTCACTTGCCTTTGAATTTCGGGGATCCCTCTTGAGCATGTATGCTACTGCTACTTGTTCCACATCAGACTTCTTCCGCAAACGGCGAAACGCTTTGACTCGGTGAGTTTCGCGACATTCCGACTTGGATTCCCCGGTTGCCGAAATTCACTTGCCTTTGAATTTCGGGTGATCCCTCTTGAGCATGTATGCTACTGCTACTTGTTCCACATCAGACTTCTTCCGCAAACGGCGAAACGCTTTGACTCGGTGAGTTTCGCGGCATTCCGACTTCGATGCCCCGGTTGCCGAAATTCAGTTGCCTTTGAATTTCGGGTGATCCCTCTTGAGCATGTATGCTTCTGCTACTTGTTCCACATCAGACTTCTTCCGCAAACGGCGAAACGCTTTGACTCGGTGAGTTTCGCGGCATTCCGACTTCGATGCCCCGGTTGCCGAAATTCAGTTGCCTTTGAATTTCGGGTGATCCCTCTTGAGCATGTATGCTTCTGCTACTTGTTCCACATCAGACTTCTTCCGCAAACGGCGAAACGCTTTGACTCGGTGAGTTTCGCAACATTCCGACTTCTATGCCCCGGTTGCCGAAATTCTGTTTTCTTTGAATTTCGGGTGATCCCTCTTGAGCATGTATGCTTCTGCTACTTGTTCCACATCAGACTTCTTCCGCAAACGGCGCAACGCTTTGACTCGGTGAGTTTCGCGGCATTCCGACTTCGATGCCCCGGTTGCCGAAATTCAGTTGCCTTTGAATTTCGGGTGATCCCTCTTGAGCATGTATGCTTCTGCTACTTGTTCCAGATCAGACTTCTTCCGCAAACGGCGAAACGCTTTGACTCCGTGAGTTTCGCGGCATGCCGACTTCGATTCCCCGGTTGCCGAAATTCAGTTGCCTTTGAATTTCGGGTGATCCCTCTTGATCATGTATGCTTCTGCTACTTGTTCCACATCAGACTTCTTCCGCAAACGGCGAAACGCTTTGACTCAGTGAGTTTCGCGGCATTCCGATTCGATTCCCCGGTTGCCGAAATTCACTTGCCTTTGAATTTCGGGTGGTCCCTCCTGAGCATGTATGCTTCTGCTACTTGTTCCAGATCAGACTTCTTCCGCAAACGGCGAGATGCTTTGACTCGGTGTGTTTCGCGACATTCCGACTTTGATTCCCCGGTTGACGAAATTCACTTGCCTTAGAATTTCGGGGATCCCTCTTGAGCATGTATGCTACTGCTACTTGTTCCACATCAGACTTCTTCCGCAAACGGCGAAATGCTTAGACTTGGTGAGTTTCGCGGCATTCCGACTTCGATGCCCCGGTTGCCGAAATTCAGTTGCCTTTGAATTTCGGGTGATTCCTCTTGAGCATGTAAGCTTCTGCTACTTGTTCCACATCAGACTTCGTCCGCAAACGGCGAAACGCTTTGACTCGGTGAGTTTCGCGACATTCCGACATCTATGCCCCTGTTGTCGAAATTCTGTTTTCTTTGAATTTCGGGTGATACCTTTTGAGCATGTATGCGTCTGCTACTTGTTCCACATCAAACTTCTTCCGCAAATGGCAAGACTCTTTGACTAAGTGAGTTTCGCAACATTCCGACTTCTATGCCCCGGTTGTCGAAATTCTGTTTTCTTTGAATTTCGGGTGATACCTCTTGAGCATGTATGCGTCTGCTACTTGTTCCACATCAGACTTCTTCCGCAAACGGCGCAACGCTTTGACTCGGTGAGTTTCGCGGCATTCCGACTTCGATGCCCCGGTTGCCGAAATTCAGTTGCCTTTGAATTTCGGGGATCCCTCTTGAGCATGTATGCTTCTGCTACTTGTTCCAGATTAGACTTCTTCCGCAAACGGCGAAACGCTTTGACTCCATGAGTTTCGCGGCATGCCCACTTCGATTCCCCGGTTGCCGAAATTCAGTTGCCTTTGAATTTCGGGTGATCCCTCTTGATCATGTATGCTTCTGCTACTTGTTCCACATCAGACTTCTTCCCCAAACGGCGAAACGCTTTGACTCAGTGAGTTTCGCGGCATTCCGATTAGATTCCCCGGTTGCCGAAATTCACTTGCCTTTGAATTTCGGGTGATCCCTCCTGAGCATGTATGCTTCTGCTACTTGTTCCAGATCAGACTTCTTCCACAAACGGCGAGATGCTTTGACTCGGTGTGTTTCGCGACATTCCGACTTTGATTCCCCGGTTGACGAAATTCACTTGCCTTTGAATTTCGGGGATCCCTCTTGAGCATGTATGCTACTGCTACTTGTTCCACATCAGACTTCTTCCGCAAATGGCGAAACGCTTTGACTCGGTGAGTTTCGCGACATTCCGACTTGGATTCCCCGGTTGCCGAAATTCACTTGCCTTTGAATTTCGGGTGATCCCTCTTGAGCATGTATGCTACTGCTACTTGTTCCACATCAGACTTCTTCCGCAAACAGCGAAACGCTTTGACTCGGTGAGTTTCGCGCCCTTCCGACTTCTATGCCCCGGTTGCCGAAATTCAGTTGCCTTTGAATTTCGGGTGATTCCTCTTGAGCATGTAAGCTTCTGCTACTTGTTCCACATCAGACTTCGTCCGCAAACGGCGAAACGCTTTGACTCGGTGAGTTTCGCAACATTCCGACATCTATGCCCCGGTTGTCGAAATTCTGTTTTCTTTGAATTTCGGGTGATACCTTTTGAGCATGTATGCGTCTGCTACTTGTTCCACATCAAACTTCTTCCGCAAATGGCAAGACTCTTTGACTAAGTGAGTTTCGCAACATTCCGACTTCTATGCCCCGGTTGTCGAAATTCTGTTTTCTTTGAATTTCGGGTGATACCTCTTGAGCATGTATGCGTCTGCTACTTGTTCCACATCAGACTTCTTCCGCAAACGGCGCAACGCTTTGACTCGGTGAGTTTCGCGGCATTCCGACTTCGATGCCCCGGTTGCCGAAATTCAGTTGCCTTTGAATTTCGGGTGATCCCTCTTGAGCATGTATGCTTCTGCTACTTGTTCCACATCAGACTTCTTCCGCAAACGGCGAAACGCTTTGACTCCGTGAGTTTCGCGGCATGCCCACTTCGATTCCCCGGTTGCCGAAATTCAGTTGCCTTTGAATTTCGGGTGATCCCTCTTGATCATGTATGCTTCTGCTACTTGTTCCACATCAGACTTCTTCCGCAAACGGCGAAACGCTTTGAATCAGTGAGTTTCGCGGCATTCCGATTCGATTCCCCGGTTGCCGAAATTCACTTGCCTTTGAATTTCGGGTGGTCCCTCCTGAGCATGTATGCTTCTGCTACTTGTTCCAGATCAGACTTCTTCCGCAAACGGCGAGATGCTTTGACTCGGTGTGTTTCGTGACATTCCGACTTTGATTCCCCGGTTGACGAAATTCACTTGCCTTAGAATTTCGGGGATCCCTCTTGAGCATGTATGCTACTGCTACTTGTTCCACATCAGACTTCTTCCGCAAACGGCGAAATGCTTAGACTTGGTGAGTTTCGCGGCATTCCGACTTCGATGCCCCGGTTGCAGAAATTCAGTTGCCTTTGAATTTCGGGTGATCCCTCTTGATCATGTATGCTTCTGCTACTTGTTCCACATCAGACTTCTTCCGCAAATGGCGAAACGCTTTGACTCAGTGAGTTTCGCGGCATTCCGATTCGATTCCCCGGTTGCCGAAATTCACTTGCCTTTGAATTTCGGGTGGTCCCTCCTGAGCATGTATGCTTCTGCTACTTGTTCCAGATCAGACTTCTTCCGCAAACGGCGAAATGCTTAGACTTGGTGAGTTTCGCGGCATTCCGACTTCGATGCCCCGGTTGCCGAAATTCAGTTGCCTTTGTATTTCGGGTGATTCCTCTTGAGCATATAAGCTTCTGCTACTTGTTCCACATCAGACTTCTTCCGCAAATGGCAAGACTCTTTGACTCGGTGAGTTTCGCGACATTCCGACTTCTATGCCCCGGTTGTCGAAATTCTGTTTTCTTTGAATTTCGGGTGATACATCTTGAGCATGTATGCGTCTGCTACTTCTTCCACATCAGACTTGTTCCGCAAACTGCGAAACGCTTTGACTCGATCAGTTTCGCGGCATTCCGACTTCGATTCCCCGATAGCCTAAATTCAGTACCCTTTGAATTTCGGGTGATCCCTCTTGAGCATGTATGCTTCTGCTACTTGTTCCACATCAGACTTTTTCCGCAATCGGCGAAACGCTTAGACTTGGTGAGTTTCGCGGCATTCCGACTATGATTCCCCGGTTGCCGAAATTCAGTTGCCTTAGAATTTCGGGTGATCCCTCTTTAGCATGTATGCTTCTGCTACTTGTTCCACATCAGACTTCGTCCGCAAACGGTGAAACGCTTTGACTCGGTGACTTTCGCGGCTTTCCGACTTAGATTCCCCGGTTGCCGAAATTCAGTTGCCTTTGAATTTCGGGTGATCCCTCTTGAGCATGTATGCTTCTGCTACTTGTTCCACATCAGACTTCTTCCGCAAAGGGCAAAACGCTTTGACTCGGTGAGTTTCGCGACATTCCGACTTTGATTCCCCGGTTGACGAAATTCACTTGCCTTTGAATTTCGGGGATCCCTCTTGAGCATGTATGCTACTGCTACTTGTTCCACATCAGACTTCTTCCGCAAACGGCGAAACGCTTTGACTCGGTGAGTTTCGCGGCATTCCGACTTCGATGTCCTGGTTGCCGAAATTCAGTTGCCTTTGAATTTCGGGTGATCCCTCTTGAGCATGTATGCTTCTGCTACTTGTTCTACATCAGACTTCTTCCGCAAACGGCGAAACGCTTTGACTCGGTGAGTTTCGCGGCATTCCGATTAGATTCCCCGGTTGCCGAAATTCACTTAGCCTTTGAATTTCAGGGTGATCCCTCCTGAGCATGTATGCTTCTGCTACTTGTTCCAGATCAGACTTCTTCCGCAAACAGCGAGATGCTTTGACTCGGTGCGTTTCGCGACATTCCGACTTTGATTCCCCGGTTGACGAAATTCACTTGCCTTTGAATTTCGGGGATCCCTCTTGAGCATGTATGCTACTGCTACTTGTTCCACATCAGACTTCTTCCGCAAACGGCGAAATGCTTTGACTCGGTGAGTTTCGTGACATTCCGACTTGGATTCCCCGGTTGCCGAAATTCACTTGCCTTTGAATTTCGGGTGATCCCTCTTGAGAATGTATGCTACTGCTACTTGTTCCACATCAGACTTCTTCCGCAAACGGCGAAACGCGTTGACTCGGTGAGTTTCGCGCCCTTCCGACTTCTATGCCCCGGTTGCCGAAATTCAGTTGCCTTTGAATTTCGGGTGATTCCTCTTGAGCATGTAAGCTTCTGCTACTTGTTCCACATCAGACTTCGTCCGCAAACGGCAAAACGCTTTGACTCGGTGAGTTTCTCAACATTCCGACTTCTATGCCCCGGTTGTCGAAATTCTGTTTTCTTTGAATTTCGGGTGATACCTCTTGAGCATGTATGCGTCTGCTACTTGTTCCACATCATACTTCTTCCGCAAATGGCAAGACTCTTTGACTCCGTGAGTTTCGCAACATTCCGACTTCTATGCCCCGGTTGTCGAAATTCTGTTTTCTTTGAATTTCGGGTGATACCTCTTGAGCATGTATGCGTCTGCTACTTGTTCCACATCAGACTTCTTCCGCAAACGGCGCAACGCTTTGACTCGGTGAGGTTCGCGGCATTCCGACTTCGATGCCCCGGTTGCCGAAATTCAGTTGCCTTAGAATTTCGGGTGATCCCTCTTTAGCATGTATGCTTCAGCTACTTGTTCCACATCAGACTTCGTCCGCAAACGGTGAAACGCTTTGACTCGGTGACTTTCGCGGCTTTCCGACTTAGATTCCCTGGTTGCCGAAATTCAGTTGCCTTTGAATTTCGGGTGATCCCTCTTGAGCATGTATGCTTCTGCGACTTGTTCCACATCAGACTTCTTTCGCAAATGGCAAAACGCTTTGACTCGGTGAGTTTCGCGACATTCCGACTTCGATGCCCCGGTTGCCGAAATTCAGTTGCCTTTGAATTTCGGGTGATCCCTCTTGAGCATGTATGCTTCTGCTACTTGTTCCACATCAGACTTTTTCCGCAATCGGCGAAACGCTTAGACTTGGTGAGTTTCGCGGCATTCCGACTTTGATTCCCCGGTTGCAGAAATTCAGTTGCCTTAGAATTTCAGGTGATCCCTCTTTAGCATGTATGCTTCAGCTACTTGTTCCACATCAGACTTCTTCCGCAAACGGGGAAACGCTTTGACTCGGTGAGTTTCCAGCATTCCGACTTCGATTCCCCGGTTGCCGAAATTCAGTTGCCTTTGAATTTCGGGTGATCCCTCTTGAGCATGTGTGCTTCTGCTACTTGTTCCACATCAGACTTCTTCCACAAACGGCGAAACGCTTTAACTCGGTGAGTTTCGCGACATTCCGACTTCGATGCCCCGGTTGCCGAAATTCAGTTGCCTTTGAATTTCGGGTGATCCCTCTTGAGCATGTATGCTTCTGCTACTTGTTCCACATCAGACTTCTTCCGCAAACGGCGAAACTCTTTGACTCCGTGAGTTTCGCGGCATGCCAACTTCGATTCCCCGGTTGCCGAAATTCAGTTGCCTTTGAATTTTGAGTGATCCCTCTTTAGCATGTATGCTTCTGCTACTTGTTCCACATCAGACTTCGTCCGCAAACGGTGAAACGCTTTGACTCGGTGACTTTTGCGGCTTTCCGACTTAGATTCCCTGGTTGCTAAAATTCAGTTGCCTTTGAATTTCGGGTGATCCCTCTTGCGCATGTATGCTTCTGCGACTTGTTCCACATCAGACTTCTTTCGCAAATGGCAAAACGCTTTGACTCGGTGAGTTTCGCGACATTCCGACTTCGATGCCCCGGTTGCCGAAATTCAGTTGCCTTTGAATTTCGGGTGATCCCTCTTGAGCATGTATGCTTCTGCAACTCGTTCCACATCAGACTTCTTCCGCAAAGGGCAAAACGCTTTGACTCGGTGAGTTTCGCGACATTCCGACTTTGATTCCCCGGTTGACGAAATTCACTTGCCTTTGAATTTCGGGGATCCCTCTTGAGCATGTATGCTACTGCTACTTGTTCCACATCAGACTTGTTCCGCAAACGGCGAAACGCTTTGACTCGGTGAGTTTCGCGGCATTCCGACTTGGATGTCCCGGTTGCCGAAATTCAGTTGCCTTTGAATTTCGGGTGATCCCTCTTGAGCATGTATGCTTCTGCTACTTGTTCCACATCAGAGTTCTTCCGCAAACGGCGAAACGCTTTGACTCAGTGAGTTTCGCGGCATTCCGATTAGATTCCCCGGTTGCCGAAATTCACTTGCCTTTGAATTTCAGGTGATCCCTCCTGAGCATGTATGCTTCTGCTACTTGTTCCAGATCAGACTTCTTCCGCAAACGGCGAGATGCTTTGACTCGGTGCGTTTCGCGACATTCCGACTTTGATTCCCCGGTTGACGAAATTCACTTGCCTTTGAATTTCGGGGATCCCTCTTGAGCATGTATGCTACTGCTACTTGTTCCACATCAGACTTCTTCCGCAAACGGCGAAATGCTTTGACTCGGTGAGTTTCGTGACATTCCGACTTGGATTCCCCGGTTGCCGAAATTCACTTGCCTTTGAATTTCGGGTGATCCCTCTTGAGAATGTATGCTACTGCTACTTGTTCAACATCAGACTTCTTCCGCAAACGGCGAAACGCGTTGACTCGGTGAGTTTCGCGCCCTTCCGACTTCTATGCCCCGGTTGCCGAAATTCAGTTGCCTTTGAATTTCGGGTGATTCCTCTTGAGCATGTAAGCTTCTGCTACTTGTTCCACATCAGACTTCGTCCGCAAACGGCGAAACGCTTTGACTCGGTGAGTTTCGCAACATTCCGACTTCTATGCCCCGGTTGTCGAAATTCTGTTTTCTTTGAATTTCGGGTGATACCTCTTGAGCATGTATGCGTCTGCTACTTGTTCCACATCAAACTTATTCCGCAAATGGCAAGACTCTTTGACTCCGTGAGTTTCGCAACATTCCGACTTCTATGCCCCGGTTGTCGAAATTCTGTTTTCTTTGAATTTCGGGTGATACCTCTTGAGCATGTATGCGTCTGCTACTTGTTCCACATCAGACTTCTTCCGCAAACGGCGCAACGCTTTGACTCGGTGAGTTTCGCGGCATTCCGACTTCGATGCCCCGGTTGCCGAAATTCAGTTGCCTTTGAATTTCGGGTGATCCCTCTTGGGCATGTATGCTTCTGCTACTTGTTCTACATCAGACTTCTTCCGCAAACGGCGAAACGCTTTGACTCCGTGACTTTCGCGGCATTCCGACTTCGATGCCCCGGTTGCCGAAATTCAGTTGCCTTTGAATTTCGGGTGATCCCTCTTGATCATGTATGCTTCTGCTACTTGTTCCACATCAGACTTCTTCCGCAAACGGCGAAACGCTTTGACTCGGTGAGTTTCGCGGCATTCCGACTTCGATTCCCCGGTTGCCGAAATTCAGTTGCCTTTGAATTTCGGGTGATCCCTCTTGAGCATGTATGCTTCTGCAACTCGTTCCACATCAGACTTCTTCCGCAAAGGGCAAAACCCTTTGACTCGGTGAGTTTCGCGACATTCCGACTTTGATTCCCCGGTTGACGAAATTCACTTGCCTTTGAATTTCGGTTGATCCCTCTTGAGCATGTATGCTACTGCTACTTGTTCCACATCAGACTTCTTCCGCAAACGGCGAAACGCTTTGACTCGGTGAGTTTCGCGGCATTCCGACTTTGATTCCCCGGTTGCCAAAATTCACTTGCCTTTGAATTTCGGGTGATCCCTCTTGAGCATGTATGCTACTGCTACTTGTTCCACATCAGACTTCTTCAGCAAACAGCGAAACGCTTTGACTCGGTGAGTTTTGCGGCATTCCGACTTTGATACCCCGGTTGCCGAAATTCACTTGCCTTTGAATTTCGGGTGATCCCTCTTGAGCATGTATGCTTCTGCTACTTGTTCTACATCAGACTTCTTCCGCAAACAGCGAAACGCTTTGACTCGGTGAGTTTCGCGGCATTCCGACTTGGATTCCCCGGTTGCTGAAATTCAGTTTCCTTTGAATTTCGGGTGATCCCTCTTGAGCATGTATGCTTCTGCTACTTGTTCTACACCATACTTCCTTCCGCAAAGGGCGTAACGCTTTGACTGGATGAGTTTCGCGGCATTCCGACTTCGATGCCCCGGTTGCCGAAATTCAGTTGCCTTTGAATTTCGGGTGATCCCTCTTGAGCATGTATGCTTCTGCTACTTGTTTTACATCACACTTCGTTCCGCAAACAGCGAAACGCTTTGACTCGATGAGTTTCACGGCATTCCGACTTGGATTCCCCTGTTGCTGAAATTTAGTTTCCTTTGAATTTCGGGTGATCCCTCTTGAGCATGTATGCTTCTGCTACTTGTTCTACACCATACTTCCTTCCGCAAAGGGCGTAACGCTTTGACTGGATGAGTTTCGCGGCATTCTGACTTCGATGCCCCGCTTGCCGAAATTCAGTTGCCTTTGAATTTCGGGTGATCCCTCTTGAGCATGTATGCTTCTGCTACTTGTTTTACATCACACTTCGTTCCGCAAACAGCGAAACGCTTTGACTCGGTGAATTTCACGGCATTCCGACTTGGATTCCCCTGTTGCTGAAATTTAGTTTCCTTTGAATTTCGGGTGATCCCTCTTGAGCATGTATGCTTCTGCTACTTGTTCCACATCAGACTTCTTCCGCAAACGGCGAAACGCTTTGACTCGGTGAGTTTCGCGGCATTCCGACTTCGATTCCCCGGTTGCCGAAATTCAGTTGCCTTTGAATTTCGGGTGATCCCTCTTGAGCATGTATGCTTCTGCTACTTGTTCCACATCAGACTTCTTCCGCAAACGGCGAGACGCTTTGACTCGGTGAGTTTCGCGGCATTCCGACTTCGATTCCCCGGTTGCCGAAATTCAGTTGCCTTTGAATTTCGGGTGATCCCTCTTGAGCATGTATGCTTCTGCTACTTGTTCTACATCAGACTTCTTCCACAAACGGCGAAACGCTTTGACTCGGTGAGTTTCGCGGCATTCCGACTTCGATGCCCCGGTTGCCGAAATTCAGTTGCCTTTGAATTTCGGTTGATCCCTCTTGAGCATGTATGCTTCTGCTACTTGTTCCACATTAGACTTCTTCCGCAAACGGCGAAACGCTTTGACTCGGTGAGTTTCGCGGCATTCCGACATTGATTCCCCGGTTGCCGAAATTCACTTACCTTTGAATTTCGGGTGATCCCTCTTGAGCATGTTTGCTACTGCTACTTGTTCCACATCAGACTTCTTCCGCAAACGGCGAAACGCTTTGACTCGGTGAGTTTTGCGGCATTCCGACTTTGATACCCCGGTTGCCGCAATTCACTTGCCTTTGAATTTCGGGTGATCCCTCTTGAGCACGTATGCTACTGCTACTTGTTCCACATCAGACTTCTTGCGCAAACGGCGAAACGCTTTGACTCGGTGAGTTTCGCGGCATTCCGACTTGGATTCCCCGGTTGCTGAAATTCAGTTTCCTTTGAATTTCGGGTGATCCCTCTTGAGCATGTATGCTTCTGCTACTTGTTCTACACCACACTTCCTTCCGCAAAGGGCGTAACGCTTTGACTGGATGAGTATCGCGGCATTCCGACTTCGATGCCCCGGTGGCCGAAATGCAATTGCGTTTGAATTTCGGGTGATCCCTCTTGAGCATGTATGCTTCTGCTACTTGTTCCACATCAGACTTCTTCCGCAAACGGCGAAACGCTTTGACTCGGTGAGTTTCGCGGCATTCCGATTCGATTCCCCGGTTGCCGAAATTCACTTGCCTTTGAATTTCGGGTGATCCCTCTTGAGCATGTATGCTTCTGCAACTCGTTCCACATCAGACTTCTTCCGCAAAGGGCAAAACCCTTTGACTCGGTGAGTTTCGCGACATTCCGACTTTGATTCCCCGGTTGACGAAATTCACTTGCCTTTGAATTTCGGGTGATCCCTCTTGAGCATGTATGCTACTGCTACTTGTTCCACATCAGACTTCTTCCGCAAACGGCGAAACGCTTTGACTCGGTGAGTTTCGCGGCATTCCGACTTTGATTCCCCGGTTGCCAAAATTCACTTGCCTTTGAATTTCGGGTGATCCCTCTTGAGCATGTATGCTACTGCTACTTGTTCCACATCAGACTTCTTCAGCAAACAGCGAAACGCTTTGACTCGGTGAGTTTTGCGGCATTCCGACTTTGATACCCCGGTTGCCGCAATTCACTTGCCTTTGAATTTCGGGTGATCCCTCTTGAGCACGTATGCTACTGCTACTTGTTCCACATCAGACTTCTTCCGCAAACAGCGAAACGCTTTGAGTCGGTGAGTTTCGCGGCATTCCGACTTGGATTCCCCGGTTGCTGAAATTCAGTTTGCTTTGAATTTCGGGTGATCCCTCTTGAGCATGTATGCTTCTGCTACTTGTTCTACACCACACTTCCTTCCGCAAAGGGCGTAACGCTTTGACTGGATGAGTTTCGCGGCATTCCGACTTCGATGCCCCGGTTGCCGAAATTCAGTTGCCTTTGAATTTCGGGTGATCCCTCTTGAGCATGTATGCTTCTGCTACTTGTTTTACATCACACTTCGTTCCGCAAACAGCGAAACGCTTTGACTCGGTGAGTTTCGCGGCATTCCGACTTGGATTCCCCGGTTGCTGAAATTTAGTTTCCTTTGAATTTCGGGTGATCCCTCTTGAGCATGTATGCTTCTGCTACTTGTTGTACACCACACTTCCTTCCGCAAAGGGCGTAACGCTTTGACTGGATGAGTTTCGCGGCATTCCGACTTCGATGCCCCGCTTGCCGAAATTCAGTTGCCTTTGAATTTCGGGTGATCCCTCTTGAGCATGTATGCTTCTGCTACTTGTTTTACATCACACTTCGTTCCGCAAACAGCGAAACGCTTTGACTCGGTGAGTTTCGCGGCATTCCGACTTGGATTCCCCGGTTGCTGAAATTTAGTTTCCTTTGAATTTCGGGTGATCCCTCTTGAGCATGTATGCTTCTGCTACTTGTTCCACATCAGACTTCTTCCGCAAACGGCGAAACGCTTTGACTCGGTGAGTTTCGCGGCATTCCGACTTCGATTCCCCGGTTGCCGAAATTCACTTGCCTTTGAATTTCGGGTGATCCCTCCTGAGCTTGTATGCTTCTGCTACTTGTTCCAGATCAGACTTCTTCCGCAAACGGCGAGACGCTTTGACTCGGTGAGTTTCGCAGCATTCCGACTTCGATTCCCCGGTTGCCGAAATTCAGTTGCCTTTGAATTTCGGGTGATCCCTCTTGAGCATGTATGCTTCTGCTACTTGTTCTACATCAGACTTCTTCCACAAACGGCGAAACGCTTTGACTCGGTGAGTTTCGCGGCATTCCGACTTCGATGCCCCGGTTGCCGAAATTCAGTTGCCTTTGAATTTCGGTTGATCCCTCTTGAGCATGTATGCTACTGCTACTTGTTCCACATTAGACTTCTTCCGCAAACGGCGAAACGCTTTGACTCGGTGAGTTTCGCGGCATTCCGACATTGATTCCCCGGTTGCCGAAATTCACTTACCTTTGAATTTCGGGTGATCCCTCTTGAGCATGTTTGCTACTGCTACTTGTTCCACATCAGACTTCTTCCGCAAACGGCGAAACGCTTTGACTCGGTGAGTTTTGCGGCATTCCGACTTTGATGCCCCGGTTGCCGAAATTCAGTTGCCTTTGAATTTCGGGTGATCCCTCTTGAGCACGTATGCTTCTGCTACTTGTTCTACATCAGACTTCTTCCGCAAACGGCGAAACGCTTTGACTCGGTGAGTTTCGCGGCATTCCGACTTGGATTCCCCGGTTGCTGAAATTCAGTTTCCTTTGAATTTCGGGTGATCCCTCTTGAGCATGTATGCTTCTGCTACTTGTTCTACACCATGATTCCTTCCGCAAAGGGCGTAACGCTTTGACTGGATGAGTATCGCGGCATTCCGACTTCGATGCCCCGGTTGCCGAAATTCAGTTGCCTTTGAATTTCGGGTGATCCCTCTTGAGCATGTATGCTTCTGCTACTTGTTCTACACCAGACTTCCTTCCGCAAAGGGCGTAACGCTTTGACTGGATGAGTTTCGCGGCATTCCGACTTCGATTCCCCGGTTGCCGAAATTCAGTTGCCTTTGAATTTCGGGTGATCCCTCTTGAGCATGTATTCTTCTGCTACTTGTTCTACATCAGACTTCTTCCGCAAATGGCCAAACGCTTTGACTCGGTGAGTTTCACGGCATTACAACTTGGATTCCCCGGTTGCTGAAATTCAGTTTCCTTTGAATTTCGGGTGATCCCTATTGAGCATGTATGCTTCTACTACTTGTTCTACACCATGCTTCCTTCCGCAAAGGGCGTAACGCTTTGACTGGATGAGTTTCGCGGCATTCCGACTTCGATGCCCCGGTTGCCGAAATTCAGTTGCCTTTGAATTTCGGGTGATCCCTCTTGAGCATGTATGCTTCTGCTACTTGTTTTACATCACATTTCTTTCCGCAAACAACGAAACGCTTTGACTCGGTGAGTTTCACGGCATTACAACTTGGATTCCCCTGTTGCTGAAATTCAGTTTCCTTTGAATTTCGGGTGATCCCTCTTGAGCATGTATTCTTCTGCTACTTGTTCTACATCAGACTTCTTCCGCAAATGGCCAAACGCTTTGACTCGGTGAGTTTCGCGGCATTTCGACTTGGATTCCCCGGTTGCTGAAATTCAGTTTCCTTTGAATTTCGGGTGATCCCTATTGAGCATGTATGCTTCTTCTACTTGTTCTACATCAAACTTTCTTCCACAAAGTGCGTAACGCTTTGACTGGATGAGTTTCGCGGCATTCCGACTTCGATGACCCGGTTGCCAAAATTTAGTTGCCTTTGAATTTCGGGTGATCCCTCTTGAGCATGTATTCTTCTGCTACTTGTTCTACTTCAGAATTCTTCCGCAAATGGCAAAACGCTTTGACAGGATGAGTTTCGCGGCATTCTGACTTCGATGCCCCGGTGGCCGAAATGCAGTTGCGTTTGAATTTCGGGTGATCCCTCTTGAGCATATATGCTTCTGCTACTTGTTCTACACCATACTTCCTTCCGCAAAGGTCGTAATACTTTGAATGGATCAGTTTCGCGGCTTTCCAACTTCGATGCCCCGGTTGCCGAAATTCGGTTGCCTTTGAATTTCAGGTGATCCCTCTTGAGCATGTATGCTTGTTCTACTTGTTTTACATCACACTTCGTTCCGCAAACAGCGAAACGCTTTGACTCGGTGAGTTTCTCGGCATTCCGACTTGGATTCCCCTGTTGCTGAAATTCAGTTTCCTTTGAATTTCGGGTGATCCCTCTTGAGCTTGTATGCTTCTGCTACTTGTTCTACACTATGCTTCCTTCCGCAAAGAGCGTAACGCTTTGACTGGATGAGTTTCGCGGCATTCCGACTTCGATGCACCGGTTGCCGAAATTCAGTTGCCTTTGAATTTCGGGTGATCCCCCTTGAGCATGTATGCTTCTTCTACTTGTTCTACATCACCCTTCGTTCCGCAAACGGCGTAACGCTTTGACTGGATGAGTTTCGCGGCATTCCGACTTCGATGCCCCGGTTGCCGAAATTCAGTTGCCTTTGAATTTCGGGTGATCCCTCTTGAGCATGTATACTTCTGCTACTTGTTCTACACCATACTTCCTTCCGCAAAGGGCGTAACGCTTTGACTAGATGAGTTTCGCGGCATTCCGACTTCGATGCCCCGGTTGCCGAAATTCAGTTGCCTTTGAATTTCGGGTGATCCCTCTTGAGCATGTATGCTTCTTCTACTTGTTCTACATCAAACTTCCTTCCACAAAGGGCGTAACGCTTTGACTGGATGAGTTTCGCGGCATTCCGACTTCGATGCCCCGGTTGCCAAAATTTAGTTTCCTTTGAATTTCGGGTGATCCCTCTTGAGCATGTATGCTTCTTCTACTTGTTCTACATCACCCTTCCTTCCGCAAACGGCGTAACGCTTTGACTGGATGAGTTTCGCGGCATTCCGACTTCGATGCCCCGGTTGCCGAAATTCAGTTGCCTTTGAATTTCGGGTGATCCCTCTTGAGCATGTATGCTTCTGCTACTTGTTCTACACCACGCTTCCTTCCGCAAAGGGCGTAACGCTTTGACTGGATGAGTTTCGCGGCATTCCGACTTCGATGCCCCGGTTGCTGAAATTCAGTTGCCTTTGAATTTCGGGTGATCCCTCTTGAGCATGTATGGTTCTTCTACTTGTTCTACACCACACTTCCTTCCGCAAAGGGCGCAACGCTTTGACTGGATGAGTTTCGCAGCATTCCGACTTCGATGCCCCGGTTGCCGAAATTCAGTTGGCTTTGAATTTCGGGTGATCCCTCTTGAGCATGTATGCTTCTTCTACTTGTTCTACACCACACTTCCTTCCGCAAAGGGCGTAACGCTTTGACTGGATGAGTTTCACGGCATTCCGACTTCGATGCCCCGGTTGCCGAAATTCAGTTGCCTTTGAATTTCGGGTGATCCCTCTTGAGCATGTATGCTTCTGCTACTTGTTCTACACCACACTTCCTTCCACAAAGGGCGTAACGCTTTGACTGGATGAGTTTCGCGGCATTCCGACTTCGATGCCCCGGTTGCCGAAATTCAGTTGCCTTTGAATTTCGGGTGATCCCTCTTGAGCATGTATGCTTCTTCTACTTGTTCTACACCACACTTCCTTCCGCAAAGGGCGTAACGCTTTGACTGGATGAGTTTCGCGGCATTCCGACTTCGATGCCCCGGTTGCCGAAATTCAGTTGCCTTTGAATTTCGGGTGATCCCTCTTGAGCATGTATGCTTCTGCTACTTGTTCTACGCCACACTTCCTTCCGCAAAGGGCGTAACGCTTTGACTGGATGAGTTTCGCGGCATTCCGACTTCGATGCCCCGGTTGCCGAAATTCAGTTGCCTTTGAATTTCGGGTGATCCCTCTTGAGCATGTATGCTTCTTTTACTTGTTCTACAGCACACTTCCTTCCACAAAGGGCGTAACGCTTTGACTGGATGAGTTTCGCGGCATTCCGACTTCGATGCCCCGGTTGCCGAAATTCAGTTGCCTTTGAATTTCGGGTGATCCCTCTTGAGCATGTATGCTTCTTCTACTTGTTCTACAGCACACTTCCTTCCGCAAAGGGCGTAACACTTTGACTGGATGAGTTTCGCGGCATTCCGACTTCGATGCCCCGGTTGCCGAAATTCAGTTGCCTTTGAATTTCGGGTGATCCCTCTTGAGCATGTATGCTTCTTCTACTTGTTCTACAACACACTTCCTTCCGCAAAGGGCGTAACGCTTTGACTGGATGAGTTTCGCGGCATTCCGACTTCGATGCCCCGGTTGCCGAAATTCAGTTGCCTTTGAATTTCGGGTGATCCCTCTTGAGCATGTATGCTTCTGCTACTTGTTCTACAACACACTTCCTTCCGCAAAGGGCGTAACGCTTTGACTCGATGAGTTTCGCGGCATTCCGACTTCGATGCCCCGGTTGCCGAAATTCAGTTGCCTTTGAATTTCGGTGCATCCCTCTTGAGCATGTAGCGTCTGCTAACTTGTTCTACACCACACTTCCTTCGCAAAGGCGTAACGTCTTTGACTGGATGAGTTTCGCGGCATTCCGACTTCGATGCCCGGTTGCCGAAATTCAGTTGCCTTTGAATTTGGGTGATCCCTCTTGAGCATGTATGCTTACTGCTACTTGTCTGCAACCACACTCCTTCCGCAAAAGCGAAACGCTTTGAACTGGTGAGTTTCGCGGCATT
>JAAWWB010001274.1:0-20106 GCA_018804465.1 Populus tomentosa | reverse complement strand
AAACTTTTACACTATCGATTCAAGTATCATAACCAGAAATTGGTTAATTACTTTTTAATATATATTTTATATAATTTCATAAACATTAACAATATACTTCATTTAGTGATGACCAGAAATGGCTACTTACTTTTTTATATGAATTATTTTTAGAATTTTATACTGTTTACCTATCATTCAGGTATACTAACAAAATGCTTATTACATTTTTAATATATTATTTTTATAATTTAAAAAATTAACATATACTTCATTTATGATGACCAGAAATGCTAGCTTACTTTTTTTATGAATTATTTTTAGAATTTTAAACTTTTATACTATCATTCAAGTATCATAACCAGAAATGCTAATTATATTTTTAATATATTATTTTTATAATTTAAAAACATTAACAATATACTTCATTTATGATGACCAGAAATGCTACTTACTTTTTTTATGAATTATTTTTAGAATTTTAAAACTTTTACACTATCATTCAAGTATCATAACCAGAATTGCTAATTACTTTTTTAATATATTATTTTTATAATTTCAAAACATTAACAATATACTTCATTTATGATGACCAGAAATGCTACTTACTTTTTTTTATGAATTATTTTTAGAATTTTATAACTTTATACTATCATTCAAGTATCATAACCAGAAATGCTAATTACTTTTTTAATATATTATTTTTATAATTTGAAAACATTAACAATATACTTCATTTATGATGACCAGAAATGCTACTTACTTTTTTTTATGAATTATTTTTAGAATTTTAAAACGTTTATACTATCATTAAAGTATCATAACCAGAAATGCTAATTACTTTTTCAATATATTATTTTTATAATTTCAAAACATTAACAATATACTTCATTTATGATGACCAGAAATGCTACTTACTTTTTCAATATATTATTTTTATAATTTCAAAACATTAACAATATACTTCATTTATGATGACCAGAAATGCTACTTACTTTTTTTATGAATTATTTTTAGAATTTTAAAACTTTTATACTATCATTCAAGTATCATAACCAGAAATGCTAATTACTTTTTCAATATATTATTTTTATAATTTCAAAACATTAACAATATACTTCATTTATGATGACCAGAAATGCTACTTACTTTTTTTTATGAATTATTTTTAGAATTTTAAAACGTTTATACTATCATTCAAGTATAATAACCAGAAATGCTAATTACTTTTTTAATATATTATTTTTATAATTTAAAAACATTAACAATATACTTCATTTATGATGACCAGAAATGCTACTTACTTTTTTTTATGAATTATTTTTAGAATTTTAAAACGTTTATACTATCATTCAAGTATCATAACCAGAAATGCTAATTACTTTTTTAATATATTATTTTTATAATTTCAAAACATTAACAATATACTTCATTTATGATGACCAGAAATGCTACTTACTTTTTTTTATGAATTATTTTTAGAATTTTAAAACTTTTATACTATCATTAAAGTATCATAACCAGAAATGCTAATTACTTTTTTAATATATTATTTTTATAATTTCAAAACATTAACAATATACTTCATTTATGATGACCAGAAATGCTACTTACTTTTTTTTATGAATTATTTTTAGAATTTTAAAACGTTTATACTATCATTCAAGTATCATAACCAGAAATGCTAATTACTTTTTTAATATATTATTTTTATAATTTAAAACATTAACAATATACTTCATTTATGATGACCAGAAATGCTACTTACTTTTTTTTATGAATTATTTTTAGAATTTTAAAACTTTTATACTATCATTCAAGTATCATAACCAGAAATGCTAATTACTTTTTTAATATATTATTTTTATAATTTGAAAACATTAACAATATACTTCATTTATGATGACCAGAAATGCTACTTACTTTTTTTTATGAATTATTTTTAGAATTTTAAAACTTTTATACTATCATTCAAGTATCATAACCAGAAATGCTAATTACTTTTTTAATATATTATTTTTATAATTTCAAAACATTAACAATATACTTCATTTATGATGACCAGAAATGCTACTTACTTTTTTTATGAATTATTTTTAGAATTTTAAAACTTTTATACTATCATTAAAGTATCATAACCAGAAATGCTAATTACTTTTTTAATATATTATTTTTATAATTTAAAACATTAACAATATACTTCATTTATGATGACCAGAAATGCTACTTACTTTTTTTATGAATTATTTTTAGAATTTTAAACGTTTATACTATCATTAAAGTATAATAACCAGAAATGCTAATTACTTTTTTAATATATTATTTTTATAATTTAAAACATTAACAATATACTTCATTTATGATGACCAGAAATGCTACTTACTTTTTTTTATGAATTATTTTTAGAATTTTAAACGTTTATACTATCATTCAAGTATCATAACCAGAAATGCTAATTACTTTTTAATATATTATTTTTATAATTTGAAAACATTAACAATATACTTCATTTATGATGACCAGAAATGCTACTTACTTTTTTTTATGAATTATTTTTAGAATTTTAAAACTTTTATACTATCATTCAAGTATCATAACCAGAAATGCTAATTATATTTTTAATATATTATTTTTATAATTTGAAAACATTAACAATATACTTCATTTATGATGACCAGAAATGCTACTTACTTTTTTTTATGAATTATTTTTAGAATTTTATAATGTTTATACTATCATTCAAGTATAATAACCAGAAATTCTAATTACTTTTTTAATATATTATTTTTATAATTTAAAACATTTAACAATATACTTCATTTATGATGACCAGAAATGCTGCTTACTTTTTTTTATGAATTATTTTTAGAATTTTAAAACTTTTATACTATCATTCAAGTATCATAACCAGAAATGCTAATTACTTTTTTAATATATTATTTTTATAATTTCAAAACATTAACAATATACTTCATTTATGATGACCAGAAATGCTACTTACTTTTTTTTATGAATTATTTTTAGAATTTTAAAACGTTTATACTATCATTAAAGTATCATAACCAGAAATGCTAATTACTTTTTTAATATATTATTTTTATAATTTCAAAACATTAACAATATACTTCATTTATGATGACCAGAAATGCTACTTACTTTTTTTTATGAATTATTTTAGAATTTTAAAACGTTTATACTATCATTAAAGTATAATAACCAGAAATGCTAATTACTTTTTTAATATATTATTTTTATAATTTGAAAACATTAACAATATACTTCATTTATGATGACCAGAAATGCTACTTACTTTTTTTTATGAATTATTTTTAGAATTTTAAAACTTTTATACTATCATTAAAGTATAATAACCAGAAATGCTAATTACTTTTTTAATATATTATTTTTATAATTTCAAAACATTAACAATATACTTCTTTTATGATGACCAGAAATGCTACTTACTTTTTTTTATGAATTATTTTTAGAATTTTAAAACGTTTATACTATCATTAAAGTATAATAACCAGAAATGCTAATTACTTTTTCAATATATTATTTTTATAATTTCAAAACATTAACAATATACTTCATTTATGATGACCAGAATGCTACTTACTTTTTTTATGAATTATTTTTAGAATTTTAAAACTTTATACTATCATTAAAGTATAATAAACAGAAATGCTAATTACTTTTTAATATATTATTTTTATAATTTGAAAACATTAACAATATACTTCATTTATGATGACCAGAAATGCTACTTACTTTTTTTTATGAATTAGTTTTAGAATTTTAAAACGTTAATACTATCATTAAAGTATCATATCCAGAAATGCTAATTACTTTTTTAATATATTATTTTTATAATTTGAAAACATTAACAATATACTTCATTTATGATGACCAGAAATGCTACTTACTTTTTTTTATGAATTATTTTTAGAATTTTATAACGTTTATACTATCATTCAAGTATAATAACCAGAAATGCTAATTACTTTTTTAATATATTATTTTTATAATTTGAAAACATTAACAATATACTTCATTTATGATGACCAGAAATGCTACTTACTTTTTTTATGAATTATTTTTAGAATTTTCAAACTTTTATACTATCATTCAAGTATCATAACCAGAAATGCTAATTACTTTTTTAATATATTATTTTTATAATTTCGAAAACATTAACAATATACTTCATTTATGATGACCAGAAATGCTACTTACTTTTTTTTATGAATTATTTTTAGAATTTTAAACTTTTATACTATCATTCAAGTATCATAACCAGAAATGCTAATTATTTTTTTAATATATTATTTTTATAATTTAAAACATGTAGCAATATACTTCATTTATGATGACCAGAAATGCTACTTACTTTTTTTTATGAATTATTTTTAGAATTTTAAAACGTTTATACTATCATTCAAGTATCATAACCAGAAATGCTAATTACTTTTTTAATATATTATTTTTATAATTTGAAAACATTAACAATATACTTCATTTATGATGACCAGAATGCTACTTACTTTTTTTTATGAATTATTTTTAGAATTTTAAAACGTTTATACTATCATTAAAGTATAATAACCAGAAATGCTAATTACTTTTTTTAATATATTATTTTTATAATTTGAAACATTAACAATATACTTCATTTATGATGACCAGAAATGCTACTTACTTTTTTTTATGAATTATTTTTAGATTTTAAAACTTTTTATACTATCATTCAAGTATCATAACCAGAAATGCTAATTACTTTTTTAATATATTATTTTTATAATTTCAAAACATTAACAATATACTTCATTTATGATGACCAGAAATGCTACTTACTTTTTTTTTATGAATTATTTTTAGAATTTTAAAACTTTTATACTATCATTCAAGTATCATAACCAGAAATGCTAATTACTTTTTCAATATATTATTTTTATAATTTGAAAACATTAACAATATACTTCATTTATGATGACCAGAAATGCTACTTACTTTTTTTTATGAATTATTTTTAGAATTTTAAAACTTTTATACTATCATTCAAGTATCATAACCAGAAATGCTAATTACTTTTTCAATATATTATTTTTATAATTTCAAAACATTAACAATATACTTCATTTATGATGACCAGAAATGCTACTTACTTTTTTTTATGAATTATTTTTAGAATTTTAAAACGTTTATACTATCATTCAAGTATCATAACCAGAAATGCTAATTACTTTTTTTAATATATTATTTTTATAATTTGAAAACATTAACAATATACTTCATTTATGATGACCAGAAATGCTACTTACTTTTTTTTATGAATTATTTTTAGAATTTTAAAACGTTTATACTATCATTCAAGTATCATAACCAGAAATGCTAATTACTTTTTTAATATATTATTTTTATAATTTGAAAACATTAACAATATACTTCATTTATGATGACCAGAAATGCTACTTACTTTTTTTTATGAATTATTTTTAGAATTTTAAAACTTTTATACTATCATTCAAGTATCATAACCAGAAATGCTAATTACTTTTTTAATATATTATTTTTATAATTTCAAAACATTAACAATATACTTCATTTATGATGACCAGAAATGCTACTTACTTTTTTTTATGAATTATTTTTAGAATTTTAAAACGTTTATACTATCATTCAAGTATCATAACCAGAAATGCTAATTACTTTTTTAATATATTATTTTTATAATTTGAAAACATTAACAATATACTTCATTTATGATGACCAGAAATGCTACTTACTTTTTTTTATGAATTATTTTTAGAATTTTAAAACGTTTATACTATCATTCAAGTATCATAACCAGAAATGCTAATTACTTTTTTTAATATATTATTTTTATAATTTCAAACATTAACAATATACTTCATTTATGATGACCAGAAATGCTACTTACTTTTTTTTATGAATTATTTTTAGAATTTTAAAACGTTTATACTATCATTCAAGTATCATAACCAGAAATGCTAATTACTTTTTTAATATATTATTTTTATAATTTGAAAACATTAACAATATACTTCATTTATGATGACCAGAAATTGCTACTTACTTTTTTTTATGAATTATTTTTAGAATTTTAAAACGTTTATACTATCATTCAAGTATCATAACCAGAAATGCTAATTACTTTTTTAATATATTATTTTTATAATTTAAAACATTAACAATATACTTCATTTATGATGACCAGAAATGCTACTTACTTTTTTTATGAATTATTTTTAGAATTTTAAAACGTTTATACTATCATTAAAGTATAATAACCAGAAATGCTAATTACTTTTTAATATATTATTTTTATAATTTCAAAACATTAACAATATACTTCATTTATGATGACCAGAAATGCTACTTACTTTTTTTTATGAATTATTTTTAGAATTTTAAAACTTTTATACTATCATTCAAGTATCATAACCAGAAATGCTAATTACTTTTTTAATATATTATTTTTATAATTTCAAAACATTAACAATATACTTCATTTATGATGACCAGAAATGCTACTTACTTTTTTTATGAATTATTTTTAGAATTTTAAAACGTTTATACTATCATTCAAGTATCATAACCAGAAATGCTAATTACTTTTTTAATATATTATTTTTATAATTTGAAAACATTAACAATATACTTCATTTATGATGACCAGAAATGCTACTTACTTTTTTTTATGAATTATTTTTAGAATTTTAAAACTTTTATACTATCATTAAAGTATCATAACCAGAAATGCTAATTACTTTTTTAATATATTATTTTTATAATTTGAAAACATTAACAATATACTTCATTTATGATGACCAGAAATGCTACTTACTTTTTTTTATGAATTATTTTTAGAATTTTAAAACGTTTATACTATCATTCAAGTATCATAACCAGAAATGCTAATTACTTTTTTAATATATTATTTTTATAATTTGAAAACATTAACAATATACTTCATTTATGATGACCAGAAATGCTACTTACTTTTTTTTATGAATTATTTTTAGAATTTTAAAACTTTTATACTATCATTCAAGTATCATAACCAGAAATGCTAATTACTTTTTTAATATATTATTTTTATAATTTCAAAACATTAACAATATACTTCATTTATGATGACCAGAAATGCTACTTACTTTTTTTATGAATTATTTTAGAATTTTAAAACTTTACACTATCATTCAAGTATCATAACCAGAAATGCTAATTACTTTTTTAATATATTATTTTTATAATTTCAAAACATTAACAATATACTTCATTTATGATGACCAGAAATGCTACTTACTTTTTTTTATGAATTATTTTTAGAATTTAAAACTTTTATACTATCATTCAAGTATCATAACCAGAAATGCTAATTAATTTTTTTTATATATTATTTTTTAATTTGAAAACATTTACAATATACTTCATTTCTTGAAAAGAAATGCTACTTATTTTTTTTATGAATTATTTTTAGAATTTTAAAACTTTTATACTATCATTCAAGTATCATAAACAGAAATGCTAATTATATTTTTAATATATTATTTTTATAATTTGAAAACATTAACAATATACTTCATTTATGATGACCAGAAATGCTACTTACTTTTTTTATGAATTATTTTTAGAATTTTAAACGTTTATACTATCATTCAAGTATCATAACCAGAAATGCTAATTACTTTTTTAATATATTATTTTTATAATTTCAAAACATTAACAATATACTTCATTTATGATGACCAGAAATGCTACTTACTTTTTTTTATGAATTATTTTTAGAATTTTAAAACGTTTATACTATCATTCAAGTATAATAACCAGAAATGCTAATTACTTTTTTAATATATTATTTTTATAATTTGAAAACATTAACAATATACTTCATTTATGATGACCAGAATGCTACTTACTTTTTTTTATGAATTATTTTTAGAATTTTAAACGTTTATACTATCATTCAAGTATAATAACCAGAAATGCTAATTACTTTTTTAATATATTATTTTTATAATTTCAAAACATTAACAATATACTTCATTTATGATGACCAGAAATGCTACTTACTTTTTTTTATGAATTATTTTTAGAATTTTAAAACGTTTATACTATCATTAAAGTATCATAACCAGAAATGCTAATTACTTTTTTAATATATTATTTTTATAATTTGAAAACATTAACAATATACTTCATTTATGATGACCAGAAATGCTACTTACTTTTTTTTATGAATTATTTTTAGAATTTTAAAACGTTTATACTATCATTCAAGTATCATAACCAGAAATGCTAATTACTTTTTTAATATATTATTTTTATAATTTAAAACATTAACAATATACTTCATTTATGATGACCAGAATGCTACTTACTTTTTTTTATGAATTATTTTTAGAATTTTAAAACGTTTATACTATCATTCAAGTATCATAACCAGAAATGCTAATTACTTTTTTAATATATTATTTTTATAATTTCAAAACATTAACAATATACTTCATTTATGATGACCAGAAATGCTACTTACTTTTTTTTATGAATTATTTTTAGAATTTTAAAACGTTTATACTATCATTCAAGTATCATAACCAGAAATGCTAATTACTTTTTTAATATATTATTTTTATAATTTCAAAACATTAACAATATACTTCATTTATGATGACCAGAAATGCTACTTACTTTTTTTTATGAATTATTTTTAGAATTTTAAAACGTTTATACTATCATTCAAGTATCATAACCAGAAATGCTAATTACTTTTTTAATATATTATTTTTATAATTTCAAAACATTAACAATATACTTCATTTATGATGACCAGAAATGCTACTTACTTTTTTTATGAATTATTTTTAGAATTTTAAAACGTTTATACTATCATTAAAGTATAATAACCAGAAATGCTAATTACTTTTTTAATATATTATTTTTATAATTTGAAAACATTAACAATATACTTCATTTATGATGACCAGAATTGCTACTTACTTTTTTTTATGAATTATTTTTAGAATTTTAAAACGTTTATACTATCATTAAAGTATCATAACCAGAAATGCTAATTACTTTTTTAATATATTATTTTTATAATTTGAAAACATTAACAATATACTTCATTTATGATGACCAGAAATGCTACTTACTTTTTTTTATGAATTATTTTTAGAATTTTAAAACGTTTATACTATCATTAAAGTATAATAACCAGAAATGCTAATTACTTTTTTAATATATTATTTTTATAATTTGAAAACATTAACAATATACTTCATTTATGATGACCAGAAATGCTACTTACTTTTTTTATGAATTATTTTTAGAATTTTAAAACGTTTATACTATCATTCAAGTATCATAACCAGAAATGCTAATTACTTTTTTAATATATTATTTTTATAATTTGAAAACATTAACAATATACTTCATTTATGATGACCAGAATGCTACTTACTTTTTTTTATGAATTATTTTTAGAATTTTAAAACGTTTATACTATCATTAAAGTATCATAACCAGAAATGCTAATTACTTTTTAATATATTATTTTTATAATTTGAAAACATTAACAATATACTTCATTTATGATGACCAGAAATGCTACTTACTTTTTTTTATGAATTATTTTTAGAATTTTAAAACGTTTATACTATCATTAAAGTATCATAACCAGAAATGCTAATTACTTTTTTAATATATTATTTTTATAATTTCAAAACATTAACAATATACTTCATTTATGATGACCAGAAATGCTACTACTTTTTTTTATGAATTATTTTTAGAATTTTAAAACGTTTATACTATCATTCAAGTATAATAACCAGAAATGCTAATTACTTTTTTAATATATTATTTTTATAATTTGAAAACATTAACAATATACTTCATTTATGATGACCAGAAATGCTACTTACTTTTTTTTATGAATTATTTTTAGAATTTTAAAACGTTTATACTATCATTCAAGTATAATAACCAGAAATGCTAATTACTTTTTTAATATATTATTTTTATAATTTGAAAACATTAACAATATACTTCATTTATGATGACCAGAAATGCTACTTACTTTTTTTTATGAATTATTTTTAGAATTTTAAACGTTTATACTATCATTCAAGTATCATAACCAGAAATGCTAATTACTTTTTTAATATATTATTTTTATAATTTCAAAACATTAACAATATACTTCATTTTATGATGACCAGAAATGCTACTTACTTTTTTTTATGAATTATTTTTAGAATTTTAAACTTTTATACTATCATTCAAGTATCATAACCAGAAATGCTAATTACTTTTTTAATATATTATTTTTATAATTTCAAAACATTAACAATATACTTCATTTATGATGACCAGAAATGCTACTTACTTTTTTTTATGAATTATTTTTAGAATTTTAAAACGTTTATACTATCATTAAAGTATAATAACCAGAAATGCTAATTACTTTTTTAATATATTATTTTTATAATTTCAAAACATTAACAATATACTTCATTTATGATGACCAGAATTGCTACTTACTTTTTTTTATGAATTATTTTTAGAATTTTAAAACGTTTATACTATCATTAAAGTATCATAACCAGAAATGCTAATTACTTTTTTAATATATTATTTTTATAATTTGAAAACATTAACAATATACTTCATTTATGATGACCAGAAATGCTACTTACTTTTTTTTATGAATTATTTTTAGAATTTTAAAACGTTTATACTATCATTCAAGTATCATAACCAGAAATGCTAATTACTTTTTTAATATATTATTTTTATAATTTGAAAACATTAACAATATACTTCATTTATGATGACCAGAAATGCTACTTACTTTTTTTTATGAATTATTTTTAGAATTTTAAAACGTTTATACTATCATTCAAGTATCATAACCAGAAATGCTAATTACTTTTTTAATATATTATTTTTATAATTTAAAACATTAACAATATACTTCATTTATGATGACCAGAAATGCTACTTACTTTTTTTTATGAATTATTTTTAGAATTTTAAAACGTTTATACTATCATTCAAGTATCATAACCAGAAATGCTAATTACTTTTTTAATATATTATTTTTATAATTTAAAACATTAACAATATACTTCATTTATGATGACCAGAAATGCTACTTACTTTTTTTTATGAATTATTTTTAGAATTTTAAAACGTTTATACTATCATTCAAGTATCATAACCAGAAATGCTAATTACTTTTTTAATATATTATTTTTATAATTTCAAAACATTAACAATATACTTCATTTATGATGACCAGAAATGCTACTTACTTTTTTTTATGAATTATTTTTAGAATTTTAAAACGTTTATACTATCATTCAAGTATCATAACCAGAAATGCTAATTACTTTTTTAATATATTATTTTTATAATTTGAAAACATTAACAATATACTTCATTTATGATGACCAGAAATGCTACTTACTTTTTTTTATGAATTATTTTTAGAATTTTAAAACGTTTATACTATCATTCAAGTATCATAACCAGAAATGCTAATTACTTTTTTAATATATTATTTTTATAATTTCAAAACATTAACAATATACTTCTTTTATGATGACCAGAAATGCTACTTACTTTTTTTTTATGAATTATTTTTAGAATTTTAAACTTTTATACTATCATTCAAGTATCATAACCAGAAATGCTAATTACTTTTTTAATATATTATTTTTATAATTTGAAAACATTAACAATATACTTCATTTATGATGACCAGAAATGCTACTTACTTTTTTTTTATGAATTATTTTTAGAATTTTAAAACTTTTATACTATCATTCAAGTATCATAACAAAAATGCTAATTACTTTTTTTTATATATTATTTTTATAATTTAAAAACATGTAGAATATACTTCATTTATTATAACCAGAAATGCTACTTACTTTTTTTTTATGAATTATTTTTAGAATTTTATAATGTTTATACTATCATTCAAGTATAATAAACAGAAATTCTAATTACTTTTTTAATATATTATTTTTATAATTTAAAAAATTTAACAATATACTTCATTTATGATGACCAGAAATGCTGCTTACTTTTTTTTATGAATTATTTTTAGAATTTTCAAACTTTTATACTATCATTCAAGTATCATAACCATAAATGCTAATTAATTTTTTTCATATGTTATTTTTTTAATTTGAAAACATTTATATTGTACTTCATTTATCTTGAAAAGAAATAATACTTATTTTTTTTTATAAATTATTTTTATTATTTTAAAATCTTTATACTATCATTCAAGTATCATAAACAGAAATGCTAATTATATTTTTAATATATTATTTTTATAATTTGAAAACATTAACAATATACTTCATTTATGATGACCAGAAATGCTACTTACTTTTTTTTATGAATTAGTTTTAGAATTTTAAAACGTTTATACTATCATTCAAGTATAATAACCAGAAATGCTAATTACTTTTTTAATATATTATTTTTATAATTTCAAAACATTAACAATATACTTCTTTTATGATGACCAGAAATGCTACTTACTTTTTTTTATGAATTATTTTTAGAATTTTAAAATGTTTATACTATCATTCAAGTATCATAACCAGAAATGCTAATTACTTTTTTATATATTATTTTTTTATAATTTGAAAACATTAACAATATACTTCATTTATGATGACCAGAATGCTACTTACTTTTTTTTATGAATTATTTTTAGAATTTTAAACGTTTATACTATCATTCAAGTATCATAACCAGAAATGCTAATTACTTTTTTAATATATTATTTTATAATTTGAAAACATTAACAATATACTTCATTTATGATGACCAGAAATGCTACTTACTTTTTTTTATGAATTATTTTTAGAATTTTAAAACTTTTATACTATCATTCAAGTATCATAACCAGAAATGCTAATTACTTTTTTAATATATTATTTTTATAATTTCAAAACATTAACAATATACTTCATTTATGATGACCAGAAATGCTACTTACTTTTTTTTATGAATTATTTTTAGAATTTTTAAAACGTTTATACTATCATTCAAGTATAATAACCAGAAATGCTAATTACTTTTTTAATATATTATTTTTATAATTTCAAAACATTAACAATATACTTCATTTATGATGACCAGAAATGCTACTTACTTTTTTTTATGAATTATTTTTAGAATTTAAACTGTTTATACTATCATTCAAGTATAATAACCAGAAATGCTAATTACTTTTTTAATATATTATTTTTATAATTTGAAAACATTAACAATATACTTCATTTATGATGACCAGAAATGCTACTTACTTTTTTTTATGAATTATTTTTAGAATTTTAAAACGTTTATACTATCATTAAAGTATCATAACCAGAAATGCTAATTACTTTTTTAATATATTATTTTTATAATTTCAAAACATTAACAATATACTTCATTTATGATGACCAGAAATGCTACTTACTTTTTTTTATGAATTATTTTTAGAATTTTAAAACTTTTATACTATCATTCAAGTATCATAACCAGAAATGTTAATTACTTTTTTAATATATTATTTTTATAATTTGAAAACATTAACAATATACTTCATTTATGATGACCAGAAATGCTACTTACTTTTTTTTATGAATTATTTTTAGAATTTTAAAACTGTTTATACTATCATTCAAGTATCATAACCAGAAATGCTAATTACTTTTTTTAATATATTATTTTTATAATTTGAAAACATTAACAATATACTTCATTTATGATGACCAGAAATGCTACTTACTTTTTTTTATGAATTATTTTTAGAATTTTAAAACTTTTATACTATCATTCAAGTATCATAACCAGAAATGCTAATTACTTTTTTTAATATATTATTTTTATAATTTGAAAACATTAACAATATACTTCATTTATGATGACCAGAAATGCTACTTACTTTTTTTTATGAATTATTTTTAGAATTTTAAAACGTTTATACTATCATTAAAGTATAATAACCAGAAATGCTAATTACTTTTTTAATATATTATTTTTATAATTTGAAAACATTAACAATATACTTCATTTATGATGACCAGAAATGCTACTTACTTTTTTTTATGAATTATTTTTAGAATTTTCAAACTTTTATACTATCATTCAAGTATCATAACCAGAAATGCTAATTACTTTTTTAATATATTATTTTTATAATTTGAAAACATTAACAATATACTTCATTTATGATGACCAGAAATGCTACTTACTTTTTTTTATGAATTATTTTTAGAATTTTAAAACGTTTATACTATCATTCAAGTATCATAACCAGAAATGCTAATTACTTTTTTAATATATTATTTTTATAATTTGAAAACATTAACAATATACTTCATTTATGATGACCAGAAATGCTACTTACTTTTTTTTATGAATTATTTTTAGAATTTTAAAACGTTTATACTATCATTCAAGTATCATAACCAGAAATGCTAATTACTTTTTTAATATATTATTTTTATAATTTGAAAACATTAACAATATACTTCATTTATGATGACCAGAAATGCTACTTACTTTTTTTTATGAATTATTTTTAGAATTTTAAAACTTTTATACTATCATTCAAGTATCATAACCAGAAATGCTAATTACTTTTTTAATATATTATTTTTATAATTTGAAAACATTAACAATATACTTCATTTATGATGACCAGAATGCTACTTACTTTTTTTTTATGAATTATTTTTAGAATTTTAAAACGTTTATACTATCATTCAAGTATCATAACCAGAAATGCTAATTACTTTTTTAATATATTATTTTTATAATTTGAAAACATTAACAATATACTTCATTTATGATGACCAGAATGCTACTTACTTTTTTTTATGAATTATTTTTAGAATTTTAAAACGTTTATACTATCATTCAAGTATCATAACCAGAAATGCTAATTACTTTTTTAATATATTATTTTTATAATTTGAAAACATTAACAATATACTTCATTTATGATGACCAGAAATGCTACTTACTTTTTTTTATGAATTATTTTTAGAATTTTAAAACTTTTATACTATCATTAAAGTATCATAACCAGAAATGCTAATTACTTTTTCAATATATTATTTTTATAATTTCAAAACATTAACAATATACTTCATTTATGATGACCAGAAATGCTACTTATTTTTTTTTATGAATTATTTTTAGAATTTTAAAACTTTTACACTATCATTCAAGTATCATAACCAGAATTGCTAATTACTTTTTTAATATATTATTTTTATAATTTCAAAACATTAACAATATACTTCTTTTATGATGACCAGAAATGCTGCTTACTTTTTTTTATGAATTATTTTTAGAATTTTCAAACTTTTATACTATCATTCAAGTATCATAACCAGAAATGCTAATTAATTTTTTTCATATATTATTTTTTTAATTTGAAAACATTTATATTATACTTCATTTATCTTGAAAAGAAATAAACTATTTTTTTATAAATTATTTTTAGAATTTTAAAACTTTTATACTATCATTCAAGTATCATAACCAGAAATGCTAATTATATTTTTAATATATTATTTTTATAATTTCAAAACATTAACAATATACTTCATTTATGATGACCAGAAATGCTACTTACTTTTTTTATGAATTATTTTTAGAATTTTAAACTGTTTATACTATCATTCAAGTATCATAACCAGAAATGCTAATTACTTTTTTAATATATTATTTTTATAATTTCAAAACATTAACAATATACTTCATTTTATGATGACCAGAAATGCTACTTACTTTTTTTATGAATTATTTTTAGAATTTTAAAACGTTTATACTATCATTCAAGTATAATAACCAGAAATGCTAATTACTTTTTTAATATATTATTTTTATAATTTGAAAACATTAACAATATACTTCATTTATGATGACCAGAATTGCTACTTACTTTTTTTTATGAATTATTTTTAGAATTTTAAACGTTTATACTATCATTCAAGTATCATAACCAGAAATGCTAATTACTTTTTTAATATATTATTTTTATAATTTAAAACATTAACAATATACTTCATTTATGATGACCAGAAATGCTACTTACTTTTTTTTATGAATTATTTTTAGAATTTTAAAACGTTTATACTATCATTCAAGTATAATAACCAGAAATGCTAATTACTTTTTTAATATATTATTTTTATAATTTCAAAACATTAACAATATACTTCATTTATGATGACCAGAAATGCTACTTACTTTTTTTTATGAATTATTTTTAGAATTTTAAACTTTTTATACTATCATTCAAGTATCATAACCAGAAATGCTAATTACTTTTTTAATATATTATTTTTATAATTTCAAAACATTAACAATATACTTCATTTATGATGACCAGAAATGCTACTTACTTTTTTTTATGAATTATTTTTAGAATTTTAAAACGTTTATACTATCATTCAAGTATCATAACCAGAAATGCTAATTACTTTTTTAATATATTATTTTTATAATTTGAAAACATTAACAATATACTTCATTTATGATGACCAGAAATGCTACTTACTTTTTTTTATGAATTATTTTTAGAATTTTCAAACGTTTATACTATCATTCAAGTATAATAACCAGAAATTCTAATTACTTTTTTAATATATTATTTTTATAATTTAAAACATTAACAATATACTTCATTTATGATGACCAGAAATGCTACTTACTTTTTTTTATGAATTATTTTTAGAATTTTAAACTTTTATACTATCATTCAAGTATCATAACCAGAAATGCTAATTACTTTTTTAATATATTATTTTTATAATTTCAAAACATTAACAATATACTTCATTTATGATGACCAGAAATGCTACTTACTTTTTTTTATGAATTATTTTTAGAATTTTAAAACTTTTATACTATCATTCAAGTATAATAACCAGAAATGCTAATTACTTTTTTAATATATTATTTTTATAATTTGAAAACATTAACAATATACTTCATTTATGATGACCAGAAATGCTACTTACTTTTTTTTATGAATTATTTTTAGAATTTTAAAACGTTTATACTATCATTCAAGTATAATAACCAGAAATGCTAATTACTTTTTAATATATTATTTTTATAATTTGAAAACATTAACAATATACTTCATTTATGATGACCAGAAATGCTACTTACTTTTTTTTATGAATTATTTTTAGAATTTTAAAACTTTTATACTATCATTCAAGTATCATAACCAGAAATGCTAATTACTTTTTTAATATATTATTTTTATAATTTCAAAACATTAACAATATACTTCATTTATGATGACCAGAAATGCTACTTACTTTTTTTATGAATTATTTTTAGAATTTTAAACGTTTATACTATCATTCAAGTATCATAACCAGAAATGCTAATTACTTTTTTAATATATTATTTTTATAATTTGAAAACATTAACAATATACTTCATTTATGATGACCAGAAATGCTACTTACTTTTTTTTATGAATTATTTTTAGAATTTTAAAACGTTTATACTATCATTCAAGTATCATAACCAGAAATGCTAATTACTTTTTTAATATATTATTTTTATAATTTGAAAACATTAACAATATACTTCATTTATGATGACCAGAAATGCTACTTACTTTTTTTATGAATTATTTTTAGAATTTTTCAAACTTTTATACTATCATTCAAGTATCATAACCAGAAATGCTAATTACTTTTTTTAATATATTATTTTTATAATTTAAAACATTAACAATATACTTCATTTATGATGACCAGAAATGCTACTTACTTTTTTTTATGAATTATTTTTAGAATTTTAAACGTTTATACTATCATTAAGTATCATAAACCAGAAATGCTAATTACTTTTTAATATATTATTTTTATATTTGAAAACATTAACAATATACTTCATTTATGATGACCAGAAATGCTACTTACTTTTTTTTATGAATTATTTTAGAATTTTAAAACGTTTATACTATCATTCAAGTATCATAACCAGAAATGCTAATTACTTTTTTAATATATTATTTTTATAATTTGAAAACATTAACAATATACTTCATTTATGATGACCAGAAATGCTACTTACTTTTTTTTATGAATTATTTTTAGAATTTTAAACTTTTATACTATCATTCAAGTATCATAACCAGAAATGCTAATTACTTTTTTAATATATTATTTTTATAATTTGAAAACATTAACAATATACTTCATTTATGATGACCAGAAATGCTACTTACTTTTTTTTATGAATTATTTTTAGAATTTTAAAACGTTTATACTATCATTCAAGTATCATAACCAGAAATGCTAATTACTTTTTTAATATATTATTTTTATAATTTGAAAACATTAACAATATACTTCATTTATGATGACCAGAAATGCTACTTACTTTTTTTTATGAATTATTTTTAGAATTTTAAAACTTTTACACTATCATTCAAGTATCATAACCAGAAATGCTAATTACTTTTTTAATATATTATTTTTATAATTTCAAAACATTAACAATATACTTCTTTTATGATGACCAGAAATGCTACTTACTTTTTTTTATGAATTATTTTTAGAATTTTAAAACGTTTATACTATCATTCAAGTATAATAACCAGAAATGCTAATTACTTTTTTAATATATTATTTTTATAATTTCAAAACATTAACAATATACTTCTTTTATGATGACCAGAAATGCTACTTACTTTTTTTTATGAATTATTTTTAGAATTTTAAAATGTTTATACTATCATTCAAGTATAATAACCAGAAATGCTAATTACTTTTTTAATATATTATTTTTATAATTTGAAAACATTAACAATATACTTCATTTATGATGACCAGAAATGCTACTTACTTTTTTTTATGAATTATTTTTAGAATTTTAAAACTTTTATACTATCATTCAAGTATAATAACCAGAAATGCTAATTACTTTTTTAATATATTATTTTTATAATTTCAAAACATTAACAATATACTTCATTTATGATGACCAGAAATGCTACTTACTTTTTTTTATGAATTATTTTTAGAATTTTAAAACGTTTATACTATCATTAAAGTATAATAACCAGAAATGCTAATTACTTTTTTAATATATTATTTTTATAATTTGAAAACATTAACAATATACTTCATTTATGATGACCAGAATTGCTACTTACTTTTTTTTATGAATTATTTTTAGAATTTTAAAACGTTTATACTATCATTAAAGTATCATAACCAGAATGCTAATTACTTTTTAATATATTATTTTTATAATTTCAAAACATTAACAATATACTTCATTTATGATGACCAGAAATGCTACTTACTTTTTTTTATGAATTATTTTTAGAATTTTAAAACTTTTACACTATCATTCAAGTATCATAACCAGAAATGCTAATTACTTTTTTAATATATTATTTTTATAATTTCAAAACATTAACAATATACTTCATTTATGATGACCAGAAATGCTACTTACTTTTTCAATATATTATTTTTATAATTTGAAAACATTAACAATATACTTCATTTATGATGACCAGAAATGCTACTTACTTTTTTTTATGAATTAGTTTTAGAATTTTAAAACGTTTATACTATCATTCAAGTATCATAACCAGAAATGCTAATTACTTTTTTAATATATTATTTTTATAATTTCAAAACATTAACAATATACTTCATTTATGATGACCAGAAATGCTACTTACTTTTTTTTATGAATTATTTTTAGAATTTTAAATGTTTATACTATCATTCAAGTATCATAACCAGAAATGCTAATTACTTTTTTAATATATTATTTTTATAATTTCAAAACATTAACAATATACTTCATTTATGATGACCAGAAATGCTGCTTACTTTTTTTTATGAATTATTTTTAGAATTTTCAAACTTTTATACTATCATTCAAGTATCATAACCATAAATGCTAATTAATTTTTTTCATATGTTATTTTTTTAATTTGAAAACATTTATATTGTACTTCATTTATCTTGAAAAGAAATAATACTTATTTTTTTATGAATTATTTTTATTATTTTAAAAGCTTTATACTAT
>JAAWWB010002266.1:0-21830 GCA_018804465.1 Populus tomentosa | reverse complement strand
TAAAATTCAAGTTCAGAACGTGATCTTTCTAGATTGTCCAACCATGATTGCATTGGACTTTTGTGTCAAAAGTTATGGCTGTTTTAAATTTGGTCTGCTTATGGTTTTAGAAATGTCAAAGAAAACGTGTGTTAGTTAAATTTGTACTAGCTTGTATTAAAGTCATAAGATTTTTTAGGGCATTGACTGCTGTCATGTTGAATTCACCTAACTTTGGAGGGAGGTTTCCGAACAGAAAGATAATTAGGTGTAATACAACACTTTTGGCCAAGATTTGAAACCTAATTCAGAGAATTAAGAGTTGTTCGTTCCAAATTCGTTTTGTGAAGAACCCTACCTGACTTATCACTCTTCAATCACAAAGAGTGTGGCGTCGAAATCCTAGACTGATCTTGTGTGGCGTCCAGATCGACTTATCAAAGTATCATTCTAGTCTATCCTCCATCTTATTTACCTTTAAATTACTACAATCCAGCCTAAACACCAAAAGAAAGACGACACAACCAGACCCATCCTTCATCCATTTTCGTTAGAATCATTGTTGCCGATTTTTGAATTATTCACGGCACATCATTATACGACCATCAGTTATAGCGGGGGGTTCAAAATGCAGATTTCGAACTGGATTAAAATCAATGTTCTTACTACCCTCCTTGACATCAACAACAGAACCCTTCACAGCATTTAAAAAATTCAATTTGGTCTTAAGGTTTAGTTGTTCTTGTTGCTGAGACCCTACCTTCAATTCATCAACTTCAGAACCCAGCACACGATTCATTTCTGAAACAACATGAGGAGCCTGGAGAGAAGAGGATTTCTCTATGCTGGCTTCAGAATCAGCTTGATGGTCACCAGGAAACTGAGAAATCTTCATACGATGACTATTCAACATATCTTTTAGCTCTAATCTTAAGGTATGTCCAGACTTAACTTCATTTTGTTGTTTAATGTTACAGCTAACCAATGGAACAGATGCCACACCAGAACATGAAGACATTATGGCAATAGACATTTACTAGAGATAGCAAAGCTCTAATGAGAGATTATCATGTTTATAGCTGGTATTGGAAGTCCAGAAAGAAAACCCATTGAAAAAGATGCAGCTACTCACCTTATCTCAAAGAATTACGAGGCCAGTATCTCTCAGTTCATTGATTGAAACGATGATCCCTTCGGTCAAGATGTAGAGCATGTTCTGATGGAGAACATACTCAAACATGGTGACGATCCAACGGTGAACCAAAGAGATCGAGCTTCGACAACCCTAGAATTACAAGTCCCGTATCTCACAGTTCATTTATTGAAATGATGATCCGTTCGGTCAAGATATAGAGCATGGTGTGAAGAACAACATACTAAAAAATGGTGACGATCCAACGGTGAACCAAGGAGATCAAGGACAATACAGATTAGAGAGAGAGGGGGAGAGAGAGCGAGGAGAGAGAGAGAGTTCTATGGATGGAATTAGAAAGGCAGAATTGATGAAGAAACTACATGAGCAGGTTCGACTACATATTGAGGAGAAAACAACAAAGTATGCTAAACAAGCTAACAAGGAGCGAAAGATGGTCAGGTTTGAACCTGGAGATCTTGTTTGGATTCATATTAGCAAGGGCAGATTTCCAAGCAAACGTAAGTCCAAGTTGATGCCAAGAGCTGATGGTCCATTTCGTATTATAGAGAAGGTGAATGACAATGCGTATAAGGTAGATCTTCCTGGTGATTACAACGTATCAGCTACTTTTAATGTGAAAGACTTAACTCCGTACTTGGATGATGATGACGATTCTGACTTGAGGACAAATCATTATCAACCCGGGGCTGATGATGTGCATCATAGGAATTATAATCCATCTCGTAAAGCTGAATCCAATACGCAGGAGGATGCAGATGGTCCAATGACAAGAGCGAGAGCAAAACAACTACAACAGGCCTTGACGAATCAAATTGCAATGATTGAAGCTGCGTCGGAGTTAAAAATTAGCAATCAGTTTGAAAATTGGTTCAAGGGTGCTTATTTGCCTACAATTGGAACTTGGAAATGGGAAAAGCCCTTAATGGTGCGCTACTTGTATTTGGATTGATAATGCAAATAAGTGAAGGAATTGATGCTGTTTACGGTCAGAACAGTAGATGGATTTGAACCCGAATTTGAAGTCATCCAATGCATGTGAAAACAAGATTTATGTAGGTAAAATTCAAGTTCAGAACGTGATCTTTCTAGATTGTCCAACCATGATTGCATTGGACTTTTGTGTCAAAAGTTATGGCTGTTTTAAATTTGGTCTGCTTATGGTTTTAGAAATGTCAAAGAAAACGTGTGTTAGTTAAATTTGGCTACTTTATTAAAAGTCTAGTTTTTAGGCTTGACTTCTGTCATGTTGAATTCACCTAACTTTGGAGGGATGTTCCAAAGAAAGATAAATATGTAATAAACACTTTTGGCCAAGATTTTGAAACCTAATTCAGAGAATTAAGAGTTGTTCTTCCAAATTCGTTTTGTGAAGAACCCTACCTGACTTATCACTCTTCAATCACAAAGAGTGTGGCGTCGAAATCCTAGACTGATCTTTGTGGCGTCCAGATCGACTTATCAAAGTATCATTCTAGTCTATCCTCCATCTTATTTACCTTTAAATTACTACAATCCAGCCTAAACACCAAAAGAAAGACGACACAACCAGACCCATCCTTCATCCATTTCCGTTAGAATCATTGTTGCCGATTTTTGAATTATTCACGGCACATCATTATACGACCATCAGTTATAGCGGGGGGTTCAAAATGCAGATTTCGAACTGGATTAAAATCAATGTTCTTACTACCCTCCTTGACATCAACAACAGAACCCTTCACAGCATTTAAAAAATTCAATTTGGTCTTAAGGTTTAGTTGTTCTTGTTGCTGAGACCCTACCTTCAATTCATCAACTTCAGAACCCAGCACACGATTCATTTCTGAAACAACATGAGGAGCCTGGAGAGAAGAGGATTTCTCTATGCTGGCTTCAGAATCAGCTTGATGGTCACCAGGAAACTGAGAAATCTTCATACGATGACTATTCAACATATCTTTTAGCTCTAATCTTAAGGTATGTCCAGACTTAACTTCATTTTGTTGTTTAATGTTACAGCTAACCAATGGAACAGATGCCACACCAGAACATGAAGACATTATGGCAATAGACATTTACTAGAGATAGCAAAGCTCTAATGAGAGATTATCATGTTTATAGCTGGTATTGGAAGTCCAGAAAGAAAACCCATTGAAAAAGATGCAGCTACTCACCTTATCTCAAAGAATTACGAGGCCAGTATCTCTCAGTTCATTGATTGAAACGATGATCCCTTCGGTCAAGATGTAGAGCATGTTCTGATGGAGAACATACTCAAACATGGTGACGATCCAACGGTGAACCAAAGAGATCGAGCTTCGACAACCCCAGAATTACAAGTCCCGTATCTCACAGTTCATTTATTGAAATGATGATCCGTTCGGTCAAGATATAGAGCATGGTGTGAAGAACAACATACTAAAAAATGGTGACGATCCAACGGTGAACCAAGGAGATCAAGGACAATACAGATTAGAGAGAGAGAGGGGAGAGAGAGCGAGGAGAGAGAGAGAGAGTTCTATGGATGGAATTAGAAAGGCAGAATTGATGAAGAAACTACATGAGCAGGTTCGACTACATATTGAGGAGAAAACAACAAAGTATGCTAAACAAGCTAACAAGGAGCGAAAGATGGTCAGGTTTGAACCTGGAGATCTTGTTTGGATTCATATTAGCAAGGGCAGATTTCCAAGCAAACGTAAGTCCAAGTTGATGCCAAGAGCTGATGGTCCATTTCGTATTATAGAGAAGGTGAATGACAATGCGTATAAGGTAGATCTTCCTGGTGATTACAACGTATCAGCTACTTTTAATGTGAAAGACTTAACTCCGTACTTGGATGATGATGACGATTCTGACTTGAGGACAAATCATTATCAACCCGGGGCTGATGATGTGCATCATAGGAATTATAATCCATCTCGTAAAGCTGAATCCAATACGCAGGAGGATGCAGATGGTCCAATGACAAGAGCGAGAGCAAAACAACTACAACAGGCCTTGACGAATCAAATTGCAATGATTGAAGCTGCGTCGGAGTTAAAAATTAGCAATCAGTTTGAAAATTGGTTCAAGGGTGCTTATTTGCCTACAATTGGAACTTGGAAATGGGAAAAGCCCTTAATGGTGCGCTACTTGTATTTGGATTGATAATGCAAATAAGTGAAGGAATTGATGCTGTTTACGGTCAGAACAGTAGATGGATTTGAACCCGAATTTGAAGTCATCCAATGCATGTGAAAACAAGATTTATGTAGGTAAAATTCAAGTTCAGAACGTGATCTTTCTAGATTGTCCAACCATGATTGCATTGGACTTTTGTGTCAAAAGTTATGGCTGTTTTAAATTTGGTCTGCTTATGGTTTTAGAAATGTCAAAGAAAACGTGTGTTAGTTAAATTTGGCTACTTTATTAAAAGTCTAGTTTTTAGGCTTGACTTCTGTCATGTTGAATTCACCTAACTTTGGAGGGATGTTCCAAAGAAAGATAAATATGTAATAAACACTTTTGGCCAAGATTTTGAAACCTAATTCAGAGAATTAAGAGTTGTTCTTCCAAATTCGTTTTGTGAAGAACCCTACCTGACTTATCACTCTTCAATCACAAAGAGTGTGGCGTCGAAATCCTAGACTGATCTTTGTGGCGTCCAGATCGACTTATCAAAGTATCATTCTAGTCTATCCTCCATCTTATTTACCTTTAAATTACTACAATCCAGCCTAAACACCAAAAGAAAGACGACACAACCAGACCCATCCTTCATCCATTTCCGTTAGAATCATTGTTGCCGATTTTTGAATTATTCACGGCACATCATTATACGACCATCAGTTATAGCGGGGGGTTCAAAATGCAGATTTCGAACTGGATTAAAATCAATGTTCTTACTACCCTCCTTGACATCAACAACAGAACCCTTCACAGCATTTAAAAAATTCAATTTGGTCTTAAGGTTTAGTTGTTCTTGTTGCTGAGACCCTACCTTCAATTCATCAACTTCAGAACCCAGCACACGATTCATTTCTGAAACAACATGAGGAGCCTGGAGAGAAGAGGATTTCTCTATGCTGGCTTCAGAATCAGCTTGATGGTCACCAGGAAACTGAGAAATCTTCATACGATGACTATTCAACATATCTTTTAGCTCTAATCTTAAGGTATGTCCAGACTTAACTTCATTTTGTTGTTTAACGTTACAGCTAACCAATGGAACAGATCCCACACCAGAACATGAAGACATTATGGCAATAGACATTTACTAGAGATAGCAAAGCTCTAATGAGAGATTATCATGTTTATAGCTGGTATTGGAAGTCCAGAAAGAAAACCCATTGAAAAAGATGCAGCTACTCACCTTATCTCAAAGAATTACGAGGCCAGTATCTCTCAGTTCATTGATTGAAACGATGATCCCTTCGGTCAAGATGTAGAGCATGTTCTGATGGAGAACATACTCAAACATGGTGACGATCCAACGGTGAACCAAAGAGATCGAGCTTCGACAACCCCAGAATTACAAGTCCCGTATCTCACAGTTCATTTATTGAAATGATGATCCGTTCGGTCAAGATATAGAGCATGGTGTGAAGAACAACATACTAAAAAATGGTGACGATCCAACGGTGAACCAAGGAGATCAAGGACAATACAGATTAGAGAGAGAGAGGGAGAGAGAGCGAGGAGAGAGAGAGAGAGTTCTATGGATGGAATTAGAAAGGCAGAATTGATGAAGAAACTACATGAGCAGGTTCGACTACATATTGAGGAGAAAACAACAAAGTATGCTAAACAAGCTAACAAGGAGCGAAAGATGGTCAGGTTTGAACCTGGAGATCTTGTTTGGATTCATATTAGCAAGGGCAGATTTCCAAGCAAACGTAAGTCCAAGTTGATGCCAAGAGCTGATGGTCCATTTCGTATTATAGAGAAGGTGAATGACAATGCGTATAAGGTAGATCTTCCTGGTGATTACAACGTATCAGCTACTTCTAATGTGAAAGACTTAACTCCGTACTTGGATGATGATGACGATTCTGACTTGAGGACAAATCATTATCAACCCGGGGCTGATGATGTGCATCATAGGAATTATAATCCATCTCGTAAAGCTGAATCCAATACGCAGGAGGATGCAGACGGTCCAATGACAAGAGCGAGAGCAAAACAACTACAACAGGCCTTGACGAATCAAATTGCAATGATTGAAGCTGCGTCGGAGTTAAAAATTAGCAATCAGTTTGAAAATTGGTTCAAGGGTGCTTATTTGCCTACAATTGGAACTTGGAAATGGGAAAAGCCCTTAATGGTGCGCTACTTGTATTTGGATTGATAATGCAAATAAGTGAAGGAATTGATGCTGTTTACGGTCAGAACAGTAGATGGATTTGAACCCGAATTTGAAGTCATCCAATGCATGTGAAAACAAGATTTATGTAGGTAAAATTCAAGTTCAGAACGTGATCTTTCTAGATTGTCCAACCATGATTGCATTGGACTTTTGTGTCAAAAGTTATGGCTGTTTTAAATTTGGTCTGCTTATGGTTTTAGAAATGTCAAAGAAAACGTGTGTTAGTTAAATTTGGCTACTTTATTAAAAGTCTAGTTTTTAGGCTTGACTTCTGTCATGTTGAATTCACCTAACTTTGGAGGGATGTTCCAAAGAAAGATAAATATGTAATAAACACTTTTGGCCAAGATTTTGAAACCTAATTCAGAGAATTAAGAGTTGTTCTTCCAAATTCGTTTTGTGAAGAACCCTACCTGACTTATCACTCTTCAATCACAAAGAGTGTGGCGTCGAAATCCTAGACTGATCTTTGTGGCGTCCAGATCGACTTATCAAAGTATCATTCTAGTCTATCCTCCATCTTATTTACCTTTAAATTACTACAATCCAGCCTAAACACCAAAAGAAAGACGACACAACCAGACCCATCCTTCATCCATTTCCGTTAGAATCATTGTTGCCGATTTTTGAATTATTCACGGCACATCATTATACGACCATCAGTTATAGCGGGGGGTTCAAAATGCAGATTTCGAACTGGATTAAAATCAATGTTCTTACTACCCTCCTTGACATCAACAACAGAACCCTTCACAGCATTTAAAAAATTCAATTTGGTCTTAAGGTTTAGTTGTTCTTGTTGCTGAGACCCTACCTTCAATTCATCAACTTCAGAACCCAGCACACGATTCATTTCTGAAACAACATGAGGAGCCTGGAGAGAAGAGGATTTCTCTATGCTGGCTTCAGAATCAGCTTGATGGTCACCAGGAAACTGAGAAATCTTCATACGATGACTATTCAACATATCTTTTAGCTCTAATCTTAAGGTATGTCCAGACTTAACTTCATTTTGTTGTTTAACGTTACAGCTAACCAATGGAACAGATCCCACACCAGAACATGAAGACATTATGGCAATAGACATTTACTAGAGATAGCAAAGCTCTAATGAGAGATTATCATGTTTATAGCTGGTATTGGAAGTCCAGAAAGAAAACCCATTGAAAAAGATGCAGCTACTCACCTTATCTCAAAGAATTACGAGGCCAGTATCTCTCAGTTCATTGATTGAAACGATGATCCCTTCGGTCAAGATGTAGAGCATGTTCTGATGGAGAACATACTCAAACATGGTGACGATCCAACGGTGAACCAAAGAGATCGAGCTTCGACAACCCCAGAATTACAAGTCCCGTATCTCACAGTTCATTTATTGAAATGATGATCCGTTCGGTCAAGATATAGAGCATGGTGTGAAGAACAACATACTAAAAAATGGTGACGATCCAACGGTGAACCAAGGAGATCAAGGACAATACAGATTAGAGAGAGAGAGGGAGAGAGAGCGAGGAGAGAGAGAGAGAGTTCTATGGATGGAATTAGAAAGGCAGAATTGATGAAGAAACTACATGAGCAGGTTCGACTACATATTGAGGAGAAAACAACAAAGTATGCTAAACAAGCTAACAAGGAGCGAAAGATGGTCAGGTTTGAACCTGGAGATCTTGTTTGGATTCATATTAGCAAGGGCAGATTTCCAAGCAAACGTAAGTCCAAGTTGATGCCAAGAGCTGATGGTCCATTTCGTATTATAGAGAAGGTGAATGACAATGCGTATAAGGTAGATCTTCCTGGTGATTACAACGTATCAGCTACTTCTAATGTGAAAGACTTAACTCCGTACTTGGATGATGATGACGATTCTGACTTGAGGACAAATCATTATCAACCCGGGGCTGATGATGTGCATCATAGGAATTATAATCCATCTCGTAAAGCTGAATCCAATACGCAGGAGGATGCAGACGGTCCAATGACAAGAGCGAGAGCAAAACAACTACAACAGGCCTTGACGAATCAAATTGCAATGATTGAAGCTGCGTCGGAGTTAAAAATTAGCAATCAGTTTGAAAATTGGTTCAAGGGTGCTTATTTGCCTACAATTGGAACTTGGAAATGGGAAAAGCCCTTAATGGTGCGCTACTTGTATTTGGATTGATAATGCAAATAAGTGAAGGAATTGATGCTGTTTACGGTCAGAACAGTAGATGGATTTGAACCCGAATTTGAAGTCATCCAATGCATGTGAAAACAAGATTTATGTAGGTAAAATTCAAGTTCAGAACGTGATCTTTCTAGATTGTCCAACCATGATTGCATTGGACTTTTGTGTCAAAAGTTATGGCTGTTTTAAATTTGGTCTGCTTATGGTTTTAGAAATGTCAAAGAAAACGTGTGTTAGTTAAATCTGGCTACTTTATTAAAAGTCTAGTTTTTAGGCTTGTTGAATTCACCTAACTTTGGAGGGATGTTCCAAAGAAAGATAAATATGTAATAAACACTTTTGGCCAAGATTTTGAAACCTAATTCAGAGAATTAAGAGTTGTTCTTCCAAATTCGTTTTGTGAAGAACCCTACCTGACTTATCACTCTTCAATCACAAAGAGTGTGGCGTCGAAATCCTAGACTGATCTTTGTGGCGTCCAGATCGACTTATCAAAGTATCATTCTAGTCTATCCTCCATCTTATTTACCTTTAAATTACTACAATCCAGCCTAAACACCAAAAGAAAGACGACACAACCAGACCCATCCTTCATCCATTTCCGTTAGAATCATTGTTGCCGATTTTTGAATTATTCACGGCACATCATTATACGACCATCAGTTATAGCGGGGGGTTCAAAATGCAGATTTCGAACTGGATTAAAATCAATGTTCTTACTACCCTCCTTGACATCAACAACAGAACCCTTCACAGCATTTAAAAAATTCAATTTGGTCTTAAGGTTTAGTTGTTCTTGTTGCTGAGACCCTACCTTCAATTCATCAACTTCAGAACCCAGCACACGATTCATTTCTGAAACAACATGAGGAGCCTGGAGAGAAGAGGATTTCTCTATGCTGGCTTCAGAATCAGCTTGATGGTCACCAGGAAACTGAGAAATCTTCATACGATGACTATTCAACATATCTTTTAGCTCTAATCTTAAGGTATGTCCAGACTTAACTTCATTTTGTTGTTTAACGTTACAGCTAACCAATGGAACAGATCCCACACCAGAACATGAAGACATTATGGCAATAGACATTTACTAGAGATAGCAAAGCTCTAATGAGAGATTATCATGTTTATAGCTGGTATTGGAAGTCCAGAAAGAAAACCCATTGAAAAAGATGCAGCTACTCACCTTATCTCAAAGAATTACGAGGCCAGTATCTCTCAGTTCATTGATTGAAACGATGATCCCTTCGGTCAAGATGTAGAGCATGTTCTGATGGAGAACATACTCAAACATGGTGACGATCCAACGGTGAACCAAAGAGATCGAGCTTCGACAACCCCAGAATTACAAGTCCCGTATCTCACAGTTCATTTATTGAAATGATGATCCGTTCGGTCAAGATATAGAGCATGGTGTGAAGAACAACATACTAAAAAATGGTGACGATCCAACGGTGAACCAAGGAGATCAAGGACAATACAGATTAGAGAGAGAGAGGGAGAGAGAGCGAGGAGAGAGAGAGAGAGAGTTCTATGGATGGAATTAGAAAGGCAGAATTGATGAAGAAACTACATGAGCAGGTTCGACTACATATTGAGGAGAAAACAACAAAGTATGCTAAACAAGCTAACAAGGAGCGAAAGATGGTCAGGTTTGAACCTGGAGATCTTGTTTGGATTCATATTAGCAAGGGCAGATTTCCAAGCAAACGTAAGTCCAAGTTGATGCCAAGAGCTGATGGTCCATTTCGTATTATAGAGAAGGTGAATGACAATGCGTATAAGGTAGATCTTCCTGGTGATTACAACGTATCAGCTACTTCTAATGTGAAAGACTTAACTCCGTACTTGGATGATGATGACGATTCTGACTTGAGGACAAATCATTATCAACCCGGGGCTGATGATGTGCATCATAGGAATTATAATCCATCTCGTAAAGCTGAATCCAATACGCAGGAGGATGCAGACGGTCCAATGACAAGAGCGAGAGCAAAACAACTACAACAGGCCTTGACGAATCAAATTGCAATGATTGAAGCTGCGTCGGAGTTAAAAATTAGCAATCAGTTTGAAAATTGGTTCAAGGGTGCTTATTTGCCTACAATTGGAACTTGGAAATGGGAAAAGCCCTTAATGGTGCGCTACTTGTATTTGGATTGATAATGCAAATAAGTGAAGGAATTGATGCTGTTTACGGTCAGAACAGTAGATGGATTTGAACCCGAATTTGAAGTCATCCAATGCATGTGAAAACAAGATTTATGTAGGTAAAATTCAAGTTCAGAACGTGATCTTTCTAGATTGTCCAACCATGATTGCATTGGACTTTTGTGTCAAAAGTTATGGCTGTTTTAAATTTGGTCTGCTTATGGTTTTAGAAATGTCAAAGAAAACGTGTGTTAGTTAAATCTGGCTACTTTATTAAAAGTCTAGTTTTTAGGCTTGTCATGTTGAATTCACCTAACTTTGGAGGGATGTTCCAAAGAAAGATAAATATGTAATAAACACTTTTGGCCAAGATTTTGAAACCTAATTCAGAGAATTAAGAGTTGTTCTTCCAAATTCGTTTTGTGAAGAACCCTACCTGACTTATCACTCTTCAATCACAAAGAGTGTGGCGTCGAAATCCTAGACTGATCTTTGTGGCGTCCAGATCGACTTATCAAAGTATCATTCTAGTCTATCCTCCATCTTATTTACCTTTAAATTACTACAATCCAGCCTAAACACCAAAAGAAAGACGACACAACCAGACCCATCCTTCATCCATTTTCCGTTAGAATCATTGTTGCCGATTTTTGAATTATTCACGGCACATCATTATACGACCATCAGTTATAGCGGGGGGTTCAAAATGCAGATTTCGAACTGGATTAAAATCAATGTTCTTACTACCCTCCTTGACATCAACAACAGAACCCTTCACAGCATTTAAAAAATTCAATTTGGTCTTAAGGTTTAGTTGTTCTTGTTGCTGAGACCCTACCTTCAATTCATCAACTTCAGAACCCAGCACACGATTCATTTCTGAAACAACATGAGGAGCCTGGAGAGAAGAGGATTTCTCTATGCTGGCTTCAGAATCAGCTTGATGGTCACCAGGAAACTGAGAAATCTTCATACGATGACTATTCAACATATCTTTTAGCTCTAATCTTAAGGTATGTCCAGACTTAACTTCATTTTGTTGTTTAACGTTACAGCTAACCAATGGAACAGATCCCACACCAGAACATGAAGACATTATGGCAATAGACATTTACTAGAGATAGCAAAGCTCTAATGAGAGATTATCATGTTTATAGCTGGTATTGGAAGTCCAGAAAGAAAACCCATTGAAAAAGATGCAGCTACTCACCTTATCTCAAAGAATTACGAGGCCAGTATCTCTCAGTTCATTGATTGAAACGATGATCCCTTCGGTCAAGATGTAGAGCATGTTCTGATGGAGAACATACTCAAACATGGTGACGATCCAACGGTGAACCAAAGAGATCGAGCTTCGACAACCCCAGAATTACAAGTCCCGTATCTCACAGTTCATTTATTGAAATGATGATCCGTTCGGTCAAGATATAGAGCATGGTGTGAAGAACAACATACTAAAAAATGGTGACGATCCAACGGTGAACCAAGGAGATCAAGGACAATACAGATTAGAGAGAGGGAGGGAGAGAGAGCGAGGAGAGAGAGAGAGAGTTCTATGGATGGAATTAGAAAGGCAGAATTGATGAAGAAACTACATGAGCAGGTTCGACTACATATTGAGGAGAAAACAACAAAGTATGCTAAACAAGCTAACAAGGAGCGAAAGATGGTCAGGTTTGAACCTGGAGATCTTGTTTGGATTCATATTAGCAAGGGCAGATTTCCAAGCAAACGTAAGTCCAAGTTGATGCCAAGAGCTGATGGTCCATTTCGTATTATAGAGAAGGTGAATGACAATGCGTATAAGGTAGATCTTCCTGGTGATTACAACGTATCAGCTACTTCTAATGTGAAAGACTTAACTCCGTACTTGGATGATGATGACGATTCTGACTTGAGGACAAATCATTATCAACCCGGGGCTGATGATGTGCATCATAGGAATTATAATCCATCTCGTAAAGCTGAATCCAATACGCAGGAGGATGCAGACGGTCCAATGACAAGAGCGAGAGCAAAACAACTACAACAGGCCTTGACGAATCAAATTGCAATGATTGAAGCTGCGTCGGAGTTAAAAATTAGCAATCAGTTTGAAAATTGGTTCAAGGGTGCTTATTTGCCTACAATTGGAACTTGGAAATGGGAAAAGCCCTTAATGGTTGCTGGCTACTTGTATTTGGATTGATAATGCAAATAAGTGAAGGAATTGATGCTGTTTACGGTCAGAACAGTAGATGGATTTGAACCCGAATTTGAAGTCATCCAATGCATGTGAAAACAAGATTTATGTAGGTAAAATTCAAGTTCAGAACGTGATCTTTCTAGATTGTCCAACCATGATTGCATTGGACTTTTGTGTCAAAAGTTATGGCTGTTTTAAATTTCGTCTGCTTATGGTTTTAGAAATGTCAAAGAAAACGTGTGTTAGTTAAATCTGGCTACTTTATTAAAAGTCTAGACTTCTGTCATGTTGAATTCACCTAACTTTGGAGGGATGTTCCAAAGAAAGATAAATATGTAATAAACACTTTTGGCCAAGATTTTGAAACTCTTAATTCAGAGAATTAAGAGTTGTTCTTCCAAATTCGTTTTGTGAAGAACCCTACCTGACTTATCACTCTTCAATCACAAAGAGTGTGGCGTCGAAATCCTAGACTGATCTTTGTGGCGTCCAGATCGACTTATCAAAGTATCATTCTAGTCTATCCTCCATCTTATTTACCTTTAAATTACTACAATCCAGCCTAAACACCAAAAGAAAGACGACACAACCAGACCCATCCTTCATCCATTTTCGTTGGAATCATTGTTGCTGATTTTTGAATTATTCACGGCACATCACTATACGACCATCAGTTATAGCGGGGGGTTCAAAATGCAGATTTCGAACTGGATTAAAATCAATGTTCTTACTACCCTCCTTGACATCAACAACAGAACCCTTCACAGCATTTAAAAAATTCAATTTGGTCTTAAGGTTTAGTTGTTCTTGTTGCTGAGACCCTACCTTCAATTCATCAACTTCAAAACCCAGCACACGATTCATTTCTGAAACAACATGAGGAGCCTGGAGAGAAGAGGATTTCTCTATGCTGGCTTCAGAATCAGCTTGATGGTCACCAGGAAACTGAGAAATCTTCATACGATGACTATTCAACGTATCTTTTAGCTCTAATCTTAAGGTATGTCCAGACTTAACTTCATTTTGTTGTTTAACGTTACAGCTAACCAATGGAACAGATTCCACACCAGAACATGAAGACATTATGGCAATAGACATTTACTAGAGATAGCAAAGCTCTAATGAGAGATTATCATGTTTATAGCTGGTATTGGAAGTCCAGAAAGAAAACCCATTGAAAAAGATGCAGCTACTCACCTTATCTCAAAGAATTACGAGGCCAGTATCTCTCAGTTCATTGATTGAAACGATGATCCCTTCGGTCAAGATGTAGAGCATGTTCTGATGGAGAACATACTCAAAGGCATGTAATTGGAGACCACAAATTGAAGAATTGCCACCATGATCAATTAAGTGCATACCTTCAAATGTTCAACCACGAAAACCTGATTTGAAGTTGTTACCATTTTATCTCAAATACTCATTTTTTGGGAGAAAATGAAACTTTTCTGTTAATAATCTCTTCCAAACTTAATGCATATCAAGAAGGTAAGTTATTACAGACTTTGAAAATACATAAAAATGCATTAGGATGGACCATAGCTGACATAAAAGGAATTAGCCCTTTGATTTGCACACACAGGATTTATTTGGGGAAAAATGCTAAACCCTCTAGAGAAATGCAAATAAGGCTTAATCCTAATATGAAAAAAGTAATGAAAATAAAGTCATTAAGCTTCTAGATATTGGAATCATTTATCCTATTTCTAACAGCAAATGGGTAAGTCCTACCCAAGTTGTATCTAAAAAGTCTGGACTTACTGTGATAACAAATGAGAAAAATAAGTTAATTCCAACTAGGACTGTTACTGGTTGGCGCATGTGCATTGACTATATGAAACTTAATTCAATGACTAGAAAAGATCATTTCCCTTTACCTTTTATGGATCGAATCCTAGAAAGAGTTGCAGGTCATGAATTTTATTGTTTCCTATATGGCTATTCAGGTTACAATCAAATTGAAATTGCATTGGAAGATCAAGAGAAGACTACTTTCGCATGTCCATTTAGTACTTTTGCATATCGAAGGATGCCTTTTGGATTATGTAACGCACCAGCCATGTTTCAAAGATGCATGCTTAGCATATTCAGTGATATGGTTGAACGTTTTCTTGAGATTTTTATGGATGATTTTTCTGTTTTTGGTGATTCATTTGATCATTGTTTGACTAACTTAGAAAAGGTTTTGAGCAGGTGTGAAGAGAAGAATCTTGTACTAAATTGGGAAAAATGTCATTTTATGGTAACAAACGGCATTGTACTTGGTCACATTGTTTCATCAAAAGGAATTGAGGTTGACAAATCTAAAATCGAGTTAATTGTCAACTTACCAACACCAAAATCTGTTAACGATGTTAGATCATTATTAGGACATGCTGGTTTTTACAGAAGGTTCATCAAAGATTTTAGTGTAATATTTAAGCCCTTGAGTAACCTTCTAACAAAGGATAATACTTTTGAATGGACTGAACATTGTGAAGAAGCCTTTGTTACACTTAAAAACTTGCTTACTTCTGCTCCTATCATTTAACCTCCTGATTGGTCATTACCTTTTGAAATAATGTGTGACGCTAGTGATTATGTCGTGGGTGCTGTCTTGGGACAAAGAAAAGATAAGAAACCTTATGTGATTTACTATGCAAGTAAAACTTTAAATAGTGCTCAAATGAATTACACCACCACTGAAAAAGAATTACTTGCAGTAGTATTTGCATGTGATAAATTCAGGTCTTATCTTGTTGGCTCGCCTGTTGTTGTTTTTAGTGATCATGCTGCATTGAAATATCTTCTTTCTAAGAAAGATTCTAAGGCTAGATTGGTGTGGTGGATCTTATTACTTCAAGAATTTGATATCACAATCAAAGACAAGAAAGGCATCGAAAATGTTGTCGCAGATCCTTTGTCAAGATTGACAACAGATTTGAAATCTGACATCACACCAATCGATGACTACTTTCCCCGATAAATCTTTACTTTCTGTTTCTACAATGCCTTGATTTGCTAATATTGTTAATTTTCTTACTTCAGGATAATTGTCAGCTCATTGGAGTACCCAAAACAAAAGAAAGTTCTTGAACGAAGTGAAGAACTTTTATTGGGATGACCCGTATTTATTTAAATATTGTCCTGATCAAATATTTCAAAGATGCGTTCCTGACAATGAGGGAAGTAGTGTCATTAAATTTTGTCATTTCTCGGCATGTGGGGGTCATTTCTCGTAAAAAAACAACTGCAAAAATCTTACAAAGTGGATTTTACTAGCCCACCATGTTCAAGGACTCACATGCATTCTGCAAGACTTGTAAAAATTGTCAAAAGTTGGGATCTATTTCAAAACATTACATGATGCCTTTAAATCCTATTCTTGTCATTAAGATCTTTGACTGTTGGGGTATAGATTTCATGGGTCCATTTCCTCCAACATTTGGTTTTGTGTACATATTAGTCACAATAGATTATGTTTCAAAATGGATAGAGACAATTTCAAGTCGAAATAATAATCACAAAACAGTGATAAAGGTTTTGAAAGACAATATTTTGAGTCAATTTGGAATCCCTCGAGCCATGATAAGTGATGGTAGAACTGATGCGGATCAGCCCAACACCAAGCGTAATTATGCCAACGATCCATTGGAGGTGCCAATTGGGCCAATCACAAGAGCTAGGGCAAAGAAGCTTAAAGAAGCATTGAATGGGCTTGTTCAGAACTTATGGAGCAAGATGGACCTAGAAGGGCTTGGAACATTTAAGGAGCATGAAGGACAACCTTTAATTCATCTAGTTCAAGTCCAAGAAGAGCCCAATTCATGTGGAACAAGGGGTTGATATGTCCAGCCCAATACCAGCCTTGTTAGACTTGTTTTATTTCCTAATGCTATAAGGATAAAAAGCCAGCAATTTATTCTCCTAATTAAGTAAGGAAGTTGGCCATATCTTATTCCTAAAGAGGGGAGGACTATTTAATGCTTTTCCTAACATAGAAAGGAAAGTAATTAAATCAGCAACAAAGGAGGAAATTTATCCAAGCTAATCAAGGACATCAAAGGAAAGGAGGCAGCAACACAAATTTGATTCTAGCATATTTAGGATGGTAATTTTCGGATTTTTTTTATTTTTTTTATTATTTTCTTCTTAGTTTTTGGGTTATTATTACTTATTTGGGTCAATTGTAAGTGAGCTTCATATAAGTCCACCTAAGGGGGGTCCATTAGGGTTTCTTTAAGTCTAGAGTCAGTATAAATAGAGGCATAACCAAATATGTAAGGTTACGCAATTTTTAGATCAATAAACTTCTTTGCAGCACTTGTGTGTTGGTGGGATAATCTCCCCTTCCTTGGTTCTGTAAAGAACTGAAAACGACTTATCGAAGAACAACTGGCTTCGTGGCGTCATACTTATACTTCTTGTTCGCGAATCTATATTCGTTGGGTGGGGATTTTCGTTTCCAATAGTGCTGGTGCCTAGGTACAAGTTATTTTTGTGTCACACTCCTATCAAACCTGATTTACTTGCTTTTCGGGAATTGGTGTCTTTTGCGTGTAGGTTGCGTGACCACGTGATCACGAGGTTCGCATCATTTGGTATCAGAGCTTGGCTCTATTAATCAGGTTATATCCTTCTGAAATTTTTGTTTCTTATTGTTCCCACAAAAAAAAAATTTCCTTAGTGTCCAATTTCTTCTTCTCTTGATTTGGTATCATATCAAAAAAAAAAAAAGAGGTTATTTCGTTTGGTTCCTGACCAAAATATATCAGTGGCATAAAAAAAAAGAAAAAAAAAAGTCATTCAAAAAGGCATTCGTTTGTTTCTGCAGCAAAAAACTAAACAAAAGAAAATTTGACCAAATCAAGTCTGAATGACCAATACAATTCTTTGCTCTTTCTCCCTTCTTGGAATCTCTTCTCCAATTCTCTTTTGGAAATGGACACCACTCTTGAAAAATTGAAAAGGTCTTTTCCTGCTTTGCCTCTAAATGCGATTACAAAAATTTACCATGCTAGGTGTGCAAGATTGAGGTTGTTAATGAATCATGGAATTTCTGAAGATATTCGCTGGCTAATTGAAGCAAAGGTCCGATTATCAGGTAAGTCTTTGAATTCTTTCATTTCACACATGCTTGGAACAGGTAAAAGCACTTTTGCAAAGAAACGTCGTGCAAAACAACTAAAAGTCTGTCACAGATGTGCCAGATGGATTTGTAATGCGACATGTTGTTTTTTAGGAATGGTATCTGTAAACCATGAAGATAAAATACAATTCATTAAAGATGGCCTGAGTAAGGGGTCTTTAGATAATCTTCTGTTGACCCTTGAGACGCATTATAGTGGAGATGTACATCGTGCAATTCATGATTTATGGCCACAATTCTATAAAGAACATGCTCGACTTAGTCTTGGGAATTTGGCTAAAAAAGACCCTATTTGCTAGTTTTTAAGAAAACTGGATGAGAAGCTTATCCCCGACCCATAAAAGGCGTTTAAGCCGTTCTTGGACGTTAAACCAAGGGAAGATGTGAGCCACAATCACAACTACCTGTACCTACATGCTTTTTCAAAATAAATAAATTAAAAGAGAGAGTGTGAGACTACAGCTGGGCTACATATAGGTGGTATGATTGCATTTTCAATTTCTCATCTATAAATTCTTCTCTTCCTTCCCTTCATTTCTACCCAACCCATACATTCATCAAATATAGAAGTGTGAAGAAATGACATGTTCCTCAAGTTATCACATAAGAAATATTTGTGTTTTTGGTGGATATAGTCATGGGAAAGAAAAAGAATTTTTAGAATTAGGAAATCATCTTGGTCAGGTACTAGGTGAGAGAAAGATTCATTTAGTGTATGGGGGAGGCAACTTTAGGTTAATAGGGGTGTGTCAATAGCTGCATTTTTAGGAGGCAATCAAGTTTTGGGGGTTATCCCCGAAGCTTTAGCAAATGGGGACATCATTGGAAAAACAATTGGAGAGGAACTACAGGTCCCCATAAGCTTTAGCATTAGCCATTAACCACGCTAATGCCTTCATTGCCTTACCAGGTGGTCTGGGCATATTTTCTCTTGGGCCCAACTACACATTCACCATAAACCTATAAGTTTGTTAAATGTAAATGGTTTCTATGATAAGTTGTTGTCTTTTCTTGATCAAGCTGTGGAACCGGAATTTCTAACATCTTTAGCACGACAAATCATAATCTCTGCTGCTACTGCTGAACAATTGATTGACCAACTACAATCTTTCATCCCTGTCATTGATCCGTGCATAATTTGCCTAAATTGGTCAACTAAGGAAAGTCGTAAAAAGCTTAGATTAGATTTGAGCCTTCATTTGTGAAACCTTGTGTCTTTTCATTTTATTAATAGCATATTATTTTGTTTTGTTACTTCTTGTATTTGTTTAAGTGTGTTTTAGGTTTGTCATTCTTCGTTGGTTCAGGTGATGTCTTCTATACCCTATCTTTCTACCTTAGGACATTGAGGACAATGTCTGGTTTTGGTTGGGGGGAGAGGGTAATAGTTGACATTAAATAAAAAAAACTAACTTACTAACTGGTTTGCTATTATTAAAACCATTTCACAAAATTGTTATTAGGATGGAAGAGTAAGGAGTCAGTTTTATTAACTCTTGAGACGCATCTTAGTAAGTATCCTTATTAGGATGGCAGAGTAAGGAGGAAATTTTATTGACTCTTGAGACGCATCTTAGTAAGTATCATTACCAAGGTCTATCATAATATTTCTTGAAATATTCAGGTTTACAAACTCTCACATTGTTATCACTTGATTGTGCTCATATACTCATTTAATAAGTATTCTTAAACCTATGATTGTGGGTTGCACGTTGGATTATTACATTATTTATGTTCTCTTGTTGAAGTTAACAACTAAGGGAAAGGATATGGGGCTCCTATGGTCTATCAGAAGTTTTATCTTCGGAAAATAGTTTCTACCTTTTCACTTTAGATTCTGTTGATCACGCCACTAATGTTCTGGAAAGAGCCCCATGGCACATGGCAAACAGACCTTTGGTGCTTAAACGTTGGCAACCGAACATGCAATTTTTGAAAGATGATTTGGTCAGAGTTCCAGTATGGGTTAGGCTGTATAATGTTCCTCTTGAGTATTGGACTATTAAGGGGCTGAGTTGTATAGCGAGTGCTATTGGGGTTCCCTTTCATGCTGATCGTACTACATTGCTGCGTAAAAGGCTTAGCTACGCAAGAGTTTGCGTTGAGATAGATGCTTCAAAGACGCTGGTTAAGGAATACGACCTTTGCTGTCCAAATGGGGTACTCGTAACAATCTCAGCTGATTATGAATGGATACCGCCAAGGTGCAATAACTGCAACATCTTTGGACACACCACAGCGATATGTACTACTAATAAAGTTGCTCATCCTACAGCGGTGGCAGAGGGTGCGAGGAAAGTAGGAGCTGTGATCTCTAAATCTGCGGATAACAAACAGAATCAGTTTCAATGACAGGTAGTTGTTAAACAAAATAAGGGTTTTGTAAGTGGTGAGAATGGTCTGTGTGCATCTAAAGTGCATAAGAGTGAGAATGAGAATGGTTGCTCAACATCTGGGATACATACGTCTGATTGTAATGATCATGCGACATCAGATGTGTGCAATGCTGGTTGCCGTGAAGACAAAACTCCCACCTCTCCTCATGTTTTGAGAGACATGGAGCAGGAGGAAAGGGCTACATGTACTGCTTTAGATCAAAGTTTAGTCATCTCCAATACAGATGCTTGTGCGACCGTGAACCAGGTTCTCTCTACAAGTCATGAGCTGAATATTGATGTTGCAGCAATGGGAGGTGATATAAATGGAGAACGGAATGAGAAGGAGCCGACGTCAATGATTCGGACAAGTCCACAAACTCCGAACTCCACCGATGGGAAAACTGTTAATCAGTCAGCTATTAAGGCTGGAGACTCTCTGGAGAAAAAGAAAAAGGGTTCAAAGGTGAATAAGAAATCTGGTTCCCCGCGGGGTGGCAGGTCAAAGTAACCTTTATGTTGCTGTTTGTACTCCTCTCTATTTTATTATGATGATTGGATGTTGGAATGTTAGAGGTTTGAATGACCCCATAAAGCATTCAGAATTGCGTTAGCTAATCCATCAAGAGAGGATGGTTTTTTTTGGTTTAGTTGAAACTCGGGTTAGAGAAAAGAATAAAGATAATATTTCTAACCTTCTTCTGCGTAATTGGTCCTTCTTGTACAATTATGATTTCTCTTCCCGTGGTCGTATTTGGGTTTGTTGGAATGCTGATGTGGTGAAGGTGGATGTCTGCGGTATGTCAGACCAGGCTATCCATGCTTCTGTCACTATATTAGCTACCAATATCTGTTTTAATACTTCAATCATTTATGGAGACAATAATGCATCCTTACGTGAGACATTATGGTCTGATATAGTGAGTCGTAGTGATGCATGGGAGTCAACCCCATGGATTCTTATGGGTGACTTTAATGCTATCCGCAACCCGTCAGAAAGGTCAGGAGGGTCTACTACGTGGGATGGTCAGATGGACAGGTTGGAAACATGTATTCGAGATGCGAAAGTGGATGATCTTTGGTATTCTGGTATGCATTATACATGGACGAACCAATGTATTGAGAATCTGATTATGCGGAAGCTAGATAGAGTGCTTGTGAATGAGAAGTGGAATCTGCACTTCCCATTGTCGGAAGCGAGATTCTTGCCTGCTGGTATTTCAGATCATTCTCCCACGGTGGTAAAGGTTACTGGCAATGTTCAGAACATAAAGAAACCATTCAAATTCTTTGATATGTGGATGGATCATGACGAGTTCATGCCCTTGGTGAAGAAAGTATGGGATCAGCATTTGGGGGGTTG
>JAAWWB010001123.1:0-55267 GCA_018804465.1 Populus tomentosa | reverse complement strand
TTTGTTTACAAAAATTATTGGGATCTCTGGTTCTGATAGATGATTGATAATTCAAATGTTTTGAAATTTAAAAATAAGTTTTTAATAAAAGTGAGTAGGATCTCTGTTCTGATACTTGGAAGATAGTTTAAATGTTTTCAAATTATAAAAAATAATTTTTTAAAAAAATTACATAGGATCTCTGTGCTGATACTTGAAAGATAGTTTAAATGTTTTCAAATTAGAAAATATTTTTTACAAAGAGTAAGTAGGTTCTCTGTTGCTTATAATGAAAGATAGTTTAAATGTTTTCAAATTATAAAAATAATTTTTTAAAAAAATTAAATAGGATCTCTGTTGCTGATACTTGAAGATAGTTTAAATGTTTTCAAATTATAAAAATAAATTTTTACAAAAAGTAAGTAGGATCTGTGTTACTTAGACTTGAAAGATAGTTAAATGTTTTAAAATTATGAAAATAATTTGTTACAAAAAATTATTGGGATCTCTGTTTCTGATAGATGATTGATAATTCAAATGTTTTGAAATTTTAAAATAAGTTTTTAATAAAAGTGAGTAGGATCTCTGTTCTGATACTTGGAAGATAGTTTAAATGTTTTCAAATTATAAAAATAATTTTTTTAAAAAATTACATAGGATCTCTGTTGCTGATACTTGAAAGATAGTTTAAATGTTTTCAAATTAAGAAAATATTTGTTACAAAGAGTAAGTAGGTTCTCTGTTGCTTATAATTGAAAGATAGTTTAAATGTTTTCAAATTATAAAAATAATTTTTAAAAAAAAATTAAATAGGATCTCTGTGCTGATACTTGAAAGATAGTTTAAATGTTTTCAAATTATAAAAATAAATTTTTACAAAAAGTAAGTAGGATCTGTGTTACTTAGACTTGAAAGATAGTTTAAATGTTTTAAAATTATGAAATAATTTGTTTACAAAAATTATTGGGATCTCTGTTTCTGATAGATGATTGATAATTCAAATGTTTTGAAATTTTAAAAATAAGTTTTTAATAAAAGTGGGTAGGATCTCTGTTCTGATACTTGGAAGATACTTTAAATGTTTCAAATTATAAAAATAATTTTTTGAAAAATTAAACAGGATCTCTGTTGCTGATACTTGAAAGATAGTTTAAATGTTTTTAAAATTATGAAAATAATTTGTTTACAAAAATTATGGGATCTCTTGTTTCTGATACTTGATTGATAATTCAAATGTTTTGAAATTTTAAAAATAAGTTTTTAATAAAAGTGAGTAGGATCTCTGTTTCTGATACTTGGAAGATAGTTTAAATGTTTTCAAATTATAAAAATAATTTTTTAAAAAAATTAAATAGGATCTCTGTTGCTGATACTTGAAAGATAGTTTAAATGTTTTCAAATTATGAAAATATTTGTTTACAAAGAGTAAGTAGGATCTCTGTTGCTTATACTTGAAAGATAGTTTAAATGTTTTCAAATTATAAAAATAATTTTTTTTAAAAAAATTAAATAGGATCTCTGTTGCTGATACTTGAAAGATAGTTTAAATGTTTTCAAATTATAAAAATAATTTTTTACAAAAAGTAAGCAGGATCTGTGTTACTTAGACTTGAAAGATAGTTTAAATGTTTTAAAATTATGAAAATAATTTGTTTACCAAAATTATTGGGATCTCTGTTTCTGATAGATGATTGATAATTCAAATGTTTTGAAATTTTGAAAATAAGTTTTTAATAAAAGTGAGTAGGATCTCTGTTTCTGATACTTGGAAGATAGTTTAAATGTTTTCAAATTATAAAAATAATTTTTTTAAAAAAATTAAATAGGATCTCTGTTGCTGATAGTTGGAAGATAGTTTAAATGTTTTCAAATTATAAAAATAAATTTTTACAAAAGTAAGTAGGATCTGTGTTACTTAGACTTGAAAGATAGTTTAAATGGTTTTAAAATTAAGAAATAATTTGTTTACAAAAATTATTGGGATCTCTGTTCTGATAGATGATTGATAATTCAAATGTTTTGAAATTTTAAAAATAAGTTTTTAATAAAAGTGGAGTAGGATTTCTGTTTCTCATACTTGGAAGATAGTTTTAAATGTTTTCAAATTATAAAAATAATTTTTTAAAAAAATTACATAGGATCTCTGTTGCTGATACTTGAAAGATAGTTTAAATGTTTTCAAATTAAGAAAATATTTGTTTACAAAGAGTAAGTAGGTTCTCTGTTGCTTATACTTGAAAGATAGTTTAAATGTTTTCAAATTATAAAAATAATTTTTTAAAAAAAATTAAATAGGATCTCTATTGTTGATACTTGAAAGATAGTTTAAATGTTTTCAAATTATAAAAATAAATTTTTACAAAAAGTAAGTAGGATCTGTGTTACTTAGACTTGAAAGATAGTTTAAATGTTTTAAAATTATGAAAATAATTTGTTTACAAAATTATTGGGATCTCTGTTTCTGATAGATGATTGATAATTCAAATGTTTTGAAATTTTAAAAATAAGTTTTTAATAAAGTGAGTAGGATCTCTGTTTCTGATACTTGGAAGATAGTTTAAATGTTTTCTAATTATAAAAATAATTTTTTAAAAAAATTACATAGGATCTCTGTTGCTGATACTTGAAAGATAGTTTAAATGTTTTCAAATTAAGAAAATATTTGTTTACAAAGAGTAAGTAGGGTTCTCTGTTGCTTATAATTGAAAGATAGTTTAAATGTTTTCAAATTATAAAAATAATTTTTTTAAAAAAATTAAATAGGATCCTGTTGCTGATACTTGAAAGATAGTTTAAATGTTTTCAAATTATAAAAATAAATTTTTACAAAAAGTAAGTAGGATCTGTGTTACTTAGACTTGAAAGATAGTTTAAATGTTTTAAAATTATGAAAATAATTTGTTTACAAAAATTATGGGATCCTCTGTTTCTGATAGATGATTGATAATTCAAATGTTTTGAAATTTTAAAATAAGTTTTTAATAAAAGTGAGTAGGATCTCTGTTCTGATACTTGGAAGATAGTTTAAATGTTTTCAAATTAATAAAATAATTTTTTTAAAAAATTACATAGGATCTTTGTTGCTGATACTTGAAAGATACTTTAAATGTTTTCAAATTAAGAAAATATTTGTTTACAAAGAGTAAGTAGGTTCTCTGTTGCTTATACTTGAAAGATAGTTTAAATGTTTTCAAATTATAAAATAATTTTTTAAAAAAAATTAAATAGGATCTCTGTTGCTGATACTTGAAAGATAGTTTAAATGTTTCAAATTATAAAAATAAATTTTTACAAAAAGTAAGTAGGATCTGTGTTACTTAGACTTGAAAGATAGTTTAAATGTTTTAAAATTATGAAATAATTTGTTTACAAAAATTATTGGGATCTCTGTTTCTGATACTTGATTGATAATTCAAATGTTTTGAAATTTTAAAAATAAGTTTTAATAAAAGTGAGTAGGATTTCTGTTTCTCATACTTGGAAGATAGTTTAAATGTTTTCAAATTATAAAAATAATTTTTTAAAAAAATTACGTAGGATCTCTGTTGCTGATACTTGAAAGATAGTTTAAATGTTTTCAAATTAAGAAAATATTTGTTTACAAAGAGTAAGTAGGTTCTCTGTTGCTTATACTTGAAAGATAGTTTAAATGTTTTCAAATTATAAAAATAATTTTTTAAAAAAAATTAAATAGGATCTCTGTTGCTGATACTTGAAAGATAGTTTAAATGTTTTCAAATTATAAAAATAAATTTTTACAAAAAGTAAGTAGGATCTGTGTTACTTAGACTTGAAAGATAGTTTAAATGTTTTAAAATTATGAAAATAATTTGTTTACAAAAATTATTGGGATCTCTGTTTCTGATAGAGGATTGATAATTCAAATGTTTTGAAATTTTAAAAATAAGTTTTTAATAAAAGTGAGTAGGATCTCTGTTTCTGATACTTGGAAGATAGATTAAATGTTTTCAAATTATAAAAATAATTTTTTAAAAAATTTAAATAGGATCTCTGTTGCTGATAGTTGGAAGATAGTTTAAATGTTTTCAAATTATAAAAATAAATTTTTACAAAAAGTAAGTAGGATCTGTGTTACTGAGACTTGAAAGATAGTTTAAATGTTTTAAAATTAAGAAAATAATTTGTTTACAAAAATTATTGGGATCTCTGTTTCTGATAGATGATTGATAATTCAAATGTTTTGAAATTTTAAAAATAAGTTTTTAATAAAAGTGAGTAGGATCTCTGTTTCTGATACTTGGAAGATAGTTTAAATGTTTTCAAATTATAAAAATAATTTTTTAAAAAAATTAAATAGGATCTCTGTTGCTAATACTTGAAAGATAGTTTAAATGTTTTCAAATTATGAAAATATTTGTTTACAAAGAGTAAGTAGGATCTCTGTTGCTTATAATTGAAAGATAGTTTAAATGTTTTCAAATTATAAAAATAATTTTTTTAAAAAAATTAAATAGGATCTCTGTTGCTGATACTTGAAAGATAGTTCAAATGTTTTCAAATTATAAAAATAAATTTTTACAAAAAGTAAGTAGGATCTGTGTTACTTAGACTTGAAAGATAGTTTAAATGTTTTAAAATTATGAAAATAATTTGTTTACAAAAATTATTGGGATCTCTGTTTCTGATACTTGATTGATAATTCAAATGTTTTGAAATTTTAAAAATAAGTTTTTAATAAAAGTGAGTAGGATTTCTGTTTCTCATACTTGGAAGATAGTTTAAATGTTTTCAAATTATAAAAATAATTTTTTAAAAAAATTACGTAGGATCTCTGTTGCTGATACTTGAAAGATAGTTTAAATGTTTTCAAATTAAGAAAATATTTGTTTACAAAGAGTAAGTAGGTTCTCTGTTGCTTATACTTGAAAGATAGTTTAAATGTTTTCAAATTATAAAAATAATTTTTTAAAAAAAATTAAATAGGATCTCTGTTGCTGATACTTGAAAGATAGTTTAAATGTTTTCAAATTATAAAAATAAATTTTTACAAAAAGTAAGTAGGATCTGTGTTACTTAGACTTGAAAGATAGTTTAAATGTTTTAAAATTATGAAAATAATTTGTTTACAAAAATTATTGGGATCTCTGTTTCTGATAGAGGATTGATAATTCAAATGTTTTGAAATTTTAAAAATAAGTTTTTAATAAAAGTGAGTAGGATCTCTGTTTCTGATACTTGGAAGATAGATTAAATGTTTTCAAATTATAAAAATAATTTTTTTAAAAATTTAAATAGGATCTCTGTTGCTGATAGTTGGAAGATAGTTTAAATGTTTTCAAATTATAAAAATAAATTTTTTACAAAAAGTAAGTAGGATCTGTGTTACTTAGACTTGAAAGATAGTTTAAATGTTTTAAAATTAAGAAATAATTTGTTTACAAAAATTATTGGGATCTCTGTTTCTGATAGATGATTGATAATTCAAATGTTTTGAAATTTTAAAAATAAGTTTTTAATAAAAGTGAGTAGGATTTCTGTTTCTCATACTTGGAAGATAGTTTAAATGTTTTCAAATTATAAAAATAATTTTTTAAAAAAATTACATAGGATCTCTGTTGCTGATACTTGAAAGATAGTTTAAATGTTTTCAAATTAAGAAAATATTTGTTTACAAGAGTAAGTAGGTTCTCTGTTGCTTATACTTGAAAGATAGTTTAAATGTTTTCAAATTATAAAAATAATTTTTTAAAAAAAATTAAATAGGATCTCTATTGTTGATACTTGAAAGATAGTTTAAATGTTTTCAAATTATAAAAATAAATTTTTACAAAAAGTAAGTAGGATCTGTGTTACTTAGACTTGAAAGATAGTTTAAATGTTTTAAAATTATGAAAATAATTTGTTTACAAAAATTATTGGGATCTCTGTTTCTGATAGATGATTGATAATTCAAATGTTTTGAAATTTTAAAAATAAGTTTTTAATAAAAGTGAGTAGGATCTCTGTTTCTGATACTTGGAAGATAGTTTAAATGTTTTCGAATTATAAAAATAATTTTTTAAAAAAATTACATAGGATCTCTGTTGCTGATACTTGGAAGATAGTTTAAATGTTTTCAAATTATGAAAATATTTTTTTACTAAGAGTAAGTAGGATCTCTGTTGCTTATAATTGAAAGATAGTTTAAATGTTTTCAAATTATAAAAATAATTTTTTAAAAAAAATTAAATAGGATCTCTGTTGCTGATACTTGAAAGATAGTTTAAATGTTTTCAAATTATAAAAATAAATTTTTACAAAAAGTAAGTAGGATCTGTGTTACTTAGACTTGAAAGATAGTTTAAATGTTTTAAAATTATGAAAATAATTTGTTTACAAAAATTATTGGGATCTCTGTTTCTGATAGATGATTGATAATTCAAATGTTTTGAAATTTTAAAAATAAGTTTTTAATAAAAGTGAGTAGGATCTCTGTTTCTGATACTTGGAAGATAGTTTAAATGTTTTCAAATTATAAAAATAATTTTTTTAAAAAATTACATAGGATCTCTGTTGCTGATACTTGAAAGATACTTTAAATGTTTTCAAATTAAGAAAATATTTGTTTACAAAGAGTAAGTAGGTTCTCTGTTGCTTATACTTGAAAGATAGTTTAAATGTTTTCAAATTATAAAAATAATTTTTAAAAAAATTAAATAGGATCTCTGTTGCTGATACTTGAAAGATAGTTTAAATGTTTTCAAATTATAAAAATAAATTTTTACAAAAAGTAAGTAGGATCTGTGTTACTTAGACTTGAAAGATAGTTTAAATGTTTTAAAATTATGAAAATAATTTGTTTACAAAAATTATTGGGATCTCTGTTTCTGATACTTGATTGATAATTCAAATGTTTTGAAATTTTAAAAATAAGTTTTTAATAAAAGTGAGTAGGATTTCTGTTTCTCATACTTGGAAGATAGTTTAAATGTTTTCAAATTATAAAAATAATTTTTTAAAAAAATTACGTAGGATCTCTGTTGCTGATACTTGAAAGATAGTTTAAATGTTTTCAAATTAAGAAAATATTTGTTTACAAAGAGTAAGTAGGTTCTCTGTTGCTTATACTTGAAAGATAGTTTAAATGTTTTCAAATTATAAAAATAATTTTTTAAAAAAAATTAAATAGGATCTCTGTTGCTGATACTTGAAAGATAGTTTAAATGTTTTCAAATTATAAAAATAAATTTTTACAAAAAGTAAGTAGGATCTGTGTTACTTAGACTTGAAAGATAGTTTAAATGTTTTAAAATTATGAAATAATTTGTTTACAAAAATTATTGGGATCTCTGTTTCTGATAGAGGATTGATAATTCAAATGTTTTGAAATTTTAAAAATAAGTTTTTAATAAAAGTGAGTAGGATCTCTGTTTCTGATACTTGGAAGATAGATTAAATGTTTTCAAATTATAAAAATAATTTTTTTAAAAATTTAAATAGGATCTCTGTTGCTGATAGTTGGAAGATAGTTTAAATGTTTTCAAATTATAAAAATAAATTTTTACAAAAAGTAAGTAGGATCTGTGTTACTTAGACTTGAAAGATAGTTTAAATGTTTTAAAATTAAGAAAATAATTTGTTTACAAAAATTATTGGGATCTCTGTTTCTGATAGATGATTGATAATTCAAATGTTTTGAAATTTTAAAAATAAGTTTTTAATAAAAGTGAGTAGGATTTCTGTTTCTCATACTTGGAAGATAGTTTAAATGTTTTCAAATTATAAAAATAATTTTTTAAAAAAATTACATAGGATCTCTGTTGCTGATACTTGAAAGATAGTTTAAATGTTTTCAAATTAAGAAAATATTTGTTTACAAAGAGTAAGTAGGTTCTCTGTTGCTTATACTTGAAAGATAGTTTAAATGTTTTCAAATTATAAAAATAATTTTTTAAAAAAATTAAATAGGATCTCTGTTGCTGATACTTGAAAGATAGTTTAAATGTTTTCAAATTATAAAAATAAATTTTTACAAAAAGTAAGTAGGATCTGTGTTACTTAGACTTGAAAGATAGTTTAAATGTTTTAAAATTATGAAAATAATTTGTTTACAAAAATTATTGGGATCTCTGTTTCTGATAGATGATTGATAATTCAAATGTTTTGAAATTTTAAAAATAAGTTTTTAATAAAAGTGAGTAGGATCTCTGTTCCTGATACTTGGAAGATAGTTTAAATGTTTTCAAATTATAAAAATAATTTTTTAAAAAAATTACATAGGATCTCTGTTGCTAATACTTGAAAGATAGTTTAAATGTTTTCAAATTAAGAAAATATTTGTTTACAAAGACTAAGTAGGATCTCTGTTGCTTATAATTGAAAGATAGTTTAAATGTTTTCAAATTATAAAAATAATTTTTTTAAAAAAATTAAATAGGATCTCTGTTGCTGATACTTGAAAGATAGTTCAAATGTTTTCAAATTATAAAAATAAATTTTTACAAAAAGTAAGTAGGATCTGTGTTACTTAGACTTGAAAGATAGTTTAAATGTTTTAAAATTATAAAAATAATTTGTTTACAAAAATTATTGGGATCTCTGTTTCTGATACTTGATTGATAATTCAAATGTTTTGAAATTTTAAAAATAAGTTTTTAATAAAAGTGAGTAGGATTTCTGTTTCTCATACTTGGAAGATAGTTTAAATGTTTTCAAATTATAAAAATAATTTTTTTAAAAAATTACATAGGATCTCTGTTGCTGATACTTGAAAGATAGTTTAAATGTTTTCAAATTATAAAAATAAATTTTTACAAAAAGTAAGTAGGATCTGTGTTACTTAGACTTGAAAGATAGTTTAAATGTTTTAAAATTATGAAAATAATTTGTTTACAAAAATTATTGGGATCTCTGTTTCTGATAGATGATTGATAATTCAAATGTTTTGAAATTTTAAAAATAAGTTTTTAATAAAAGTGAGTAGGATCTCTGTTTCTGATACTTGGAAGATAGTTTAAATGTTTTCTAATTATAAAAATAATTTTTTAAAAAAATTACATAGGATCTCTGTTGCTGATACTTGAAAGATAGTTTAAATGTTTTCAAATTAAGAAAATATTTGTTTACAAAGAGTAAGTAGGTTCTCTGTTGCTTATAATTGAAAGATAGTTTAAATGTTTTCAAATTATAAAAATAATTTTTTTAAAAAAAATTAAATAGGATCTCTGTTGCTGATACTTGAAAGATAGTTTAAATGTTTTCAAATTATAAAAATAAATTTTTACAAAAAGTAAGTAGGATCTGTGTTACTTAGACTTGAAAGATAGTTTAAATGTTTTAAAATTATGAAAATAATTTGTTTACAAAAATTATTGGGATCTCTGTTTCTGATAGATGATTGATAATTCAAATGTTTTGAAATTTTAAAAATAAGTTTTTAATAAAAGTGAGTAGGATCTCTGTTTCTGATACTTGGAAGATAGTTTAAATGTTTTCAAATTATAAAAATAATTTTTTAAAAAAATTACATAGGATCTCTGTTGCTGATACTTGAAAGATAGTTTAAATGTTTTCAAATTAAGAAAATATTTGTTTACAAAGAGTAAGTAGGTTCTCTGTTGCTTATAATTGAAAGATAGTTTAAATGTTTTCAAATTATAAAAATAATTTTTAAAAAAAAATTAAATAGGATCTCTGTTGCTGATACTTGAAAGATAGTTTAAATGTTTTCAAATTATAAAAATAAATTTTTACAAAAAGTAAGTAGGATCTGTGTTACTTAGACTTGAAAGATAGTTTAAATGTTTTAAAATTATGAAAATAATTTGTTTACAAAAATTATTGGGATCTCTGTTTCTGATAGATGATTGATAATTCAAATGTTTTGAAATTTTAAAAATAAGTTTTTAATAAAAGTGGGTAGGATCTCTGTTTCTGATACTTGGAAGATACTTTAAATGTTTTCAAATTATAAAAATAATTTTTTGAAAAAATTAAATAGGATCTCTGTTGCTGATACTTGAAAGATAGTTTAAATGTTTTAAAATTATGAAAATAATTTGTTTACAAAAATTATTGGGATCTCTGTTTCTGATACTTGATTGATAATTCAAATGTTTTGAAATTTTAAAAATAAGTTTTTAATAAAAGTGAGTAGGATCTCTGTTTCTCATACTTGGAAGATAGTTTAAATGTTTTCAAATTATAAAAATAATTTTTTAAAAAAATTACATAGGATCTCTGTTGCTGATACTTGAAAGATAGTTTAAATGTTTTCAAATTAAGAAAATATTTGTTTACAAAGAGTAAGTAGGTTCTCTGTTGCTTATACTTGAAAGATAGTTTAAATGTTTTCAAATTATAAAAATAATTTTTAAAAAAAATTAAATAGGATCTTTGTTGCTGATACTTGAAAGATAGTTTAAATGTTTTCAAATTATAAAAATAATTTTTTACAAAAAGTAAGTAGGATCTGTGTTACTTAGACTTGAAAGATAGTTTAAATGTTTTAAAATTATGAAAATAATTTGTTTACAAAAATTATTGGGATCTCTGTTTCTGATAGAGGATTGATAATTCAAATGTTTTGAAATTTTAAAAATAAGTTTTTAATAAAAGTGAGTAGGATCTCTGTTTCTGATACTTGGAAGATAGATTAAATGTTTTCAAATTATAAAAATAATTTTTTTAAAAAATTAAATAGGATCTCTGTTGCTGATAGTTGGAAGATAGTTTAAATGTTTTCAAATTATAAAAATAAATTTTTACAAAAAGTAAGTAGGATCTGTGTTACTTAGACTTGAAAGATAGTTTAAATGTTTTAAAATTAAGAAAATAATTTGTTTACAAAAATTATTGGGATCTCTGTTTCTGATAGATGATTGATAATTCAAATGTTTTGAAATTTTAAAAATAAGTTTTTAATAAAAGTGAGTAGGATCTCTGTTTCTGATACTTGGAAGATAGTTTAAATGTTTTCAAATTATAAAAATAATTTTTTAAAAAAATTACATAGGATCTCTGTTGCTGATACTTGAAAGATAGTTTAAATGTTTTCAAATTATAAAAATAAATTTTTACAAAAAGTAAGTAGGATCTGTGTTACTTAGACTTGAAAGATAGTTTAAATGTTTTAAAATTATGAAAATAATTTGTTTACAAAAATTATTGGGATCTCTGTTTCTGATACTTGATTGATAATTCAAATGTTTTGAAATTTTAAAAATAAGTTTTTAATAAAAGTGAGTAGGATCTTTGTTCCTGATACTTGGAAGATAGATTAAATGTTTTCAAATTATAAAAATAATTTTTTAAAAAAATTAAATAGGATCTCTGTTGCTGATAGTTGGAAGATAGTTTAAATGTTTTCAAATTATAAAAATAAATTTTTACAAAAAGTAAGTAGGATCTGTGTTACTTAGACTTGAAAGATAGTTTAAATGTTTTAAAATTATGAAAATAATTTGTTTACAAAAATTATTGGGATCTCTGTTTCTGATACTTGATTGATAATTCAAATGTTTTGAAATTTTAAAAATAAGTTTTTAATAAAAGTAAGTAGGATCTCTGTTTCTGATACTTGGAAGATAGTTTAAATGTTTTCAAATTATAAAAATAATTTTTTAAAAAAATTACATAGGATCTCTGTTGCTGATACTTGAAAGATAGTTTAAATGTTTTCAAATTAAGAAAATATTTGTTTACAAAGAGTAAGTAGGTTCTCTGTTGCTTATACTTGAAAGATAGTTTAAATGTTTTCAAATTATAAAAATAAATTTTTACAAAAAGTAAGTAGGATCTGTGTTACTTAGACTTGAAAGATAGTTTAAATGTTTTAAAATTAAGAAAATAATTTGTTTACAAAAATTATGAAAATAATTTGTTTACAAAAATTATTGGGATCTCTGTTTCTGATACTTGATTGATAATTCAAATGTTTTGAAATTTTAAAAATAAGTTTTTAATAAAAGTGAGTAGGATCTCTGTTTCTGATACTTGGAAGATAGTTTAAATGTTTTCAAATTATAAAAATAATTTTTTAAACAAATTACATAGGATCTCTGTTGCTGATACTTGAAAGATAGTTTAAATGTTTTCAAATTAAGAAAATATTTGTTTACAAAGAGTAAGTAGGTTCTCTGTTGCTTATACTTGAAAGATAGTTTAAATGTTTTCAAATTATAAAAATAATTTTTTACAAAAAATAAGTAGGATCTGTGTTACTTAGACTTGAAAGATAGTTTAAATGTTTTAAAATTATGAAAATAATTTGTTTACAAAAATTATTGGGATCTCTGTTTCTGATACTTGATTGATAATTCAAATGTTTTGAAATTTTAAAAATAAGTTTTTAATAAAAGTGAGTAGGATCTCTGTTCCTGATACTTGGAAGATAGTTTAAATGTTTTAAAATTATGAAAATAATTTTTTTAAAAAAATTAAATAGGATCTCTGTTGCTGATACTTGGAAGATAGTTTAAATGTTTTCAAATTATAAAAATAAATTTTTACAAAAAGTAAGTAGGATCTGTGTTACTTAGACTTGAAAGATAGTTTAAATGTTTTAAAATTATGAAAATAATTTGTTTACAAAAATTATTGGGATCTCTGTTTCTGATAGATGATTGATAATTCAAATGTTTTGAAATTTTAAAAATAAGTTTTTAAAAAAAGTGAGTAGGATCTCTGTTTCTGATACTTGGAAGATAGTTTAAATGTTTCAAATTATAAAAATAATTTTTTAAAAAAATTACATAGGATCTCTGTTGCTGATACTTGAAAGATAGTTTAAATGTTTTCAAATTAAGAAAATATTTGTTTACAAAGAGTAAGTAGGTTCTCTGTTGCTTATAATTGAAAGATAGTTTAAATGTTTTCAAATTATAAAAATAATTTTTTTAAAAAAAATTAAATAGGATCTCTGTTGCTGATACTTGAAAGATAGTTTAAATGTTTTCAAATTATAAAAATAAATTTTTACAAAAAGTAAGTAGGATCTGTGTTACTTAGACTTGAAAGATAGTTTAAATGTTTTAAAATTATGAAAATAATTTGTTTACAAAAATTATTGGGATCTCTGTTTCTGATACTTGATTGATAATTCAAATGTTTTGAAATTTTAAAAATAAGTTTTTAATAAAAGTGAGTAGGATCTCTGTTCCTGATACTTGGAAGATAGTTTAAATGTTTTCAAATTATAAAAATAATTTTTTTAAAAAATTACATAGGATCTCTGTTGCTGATACTTGGAAGATAGTTTAAATGTTTTCGAATTATAAAAATAATTTTTTTAAAAAATTACATAGGATCTCTGTTGCTGATACTTGGAAGATAGTTTAAATGTTTTCGAATTATAAAAATAATTTTTTAAAAAAATTAAATAGGATCTCTGTTGCTGATACTTGAAAGATAGTTTAAATGTTTTCAAATTATAAAAATAAATTTTTACAAAAAGTAAGTAGGATCTGTGTTACTTAGACTTGAAAGATAGTTTAAATGTTTTAAAATTATGAAAATAATTTGTTTACAAAAATTATTGGGATCTCTGTTTCTGATACTTGATTGATAATTCAAATGTTTTGAAATTTTAAAAATAAGTTTTTAATAAAAGTGAGTAGGATCTCTGTTCCTGATACTTGGAAGATAGTTTAAATGTTTTCAAATTATAAAAATAATTTTTTTTAAAAATTACATAGGATCTCTGTTGCTGATACTTGAAAGATAGTTTAAATGTTTTCAAATTAAGAAAATATTTGTTTACAAAGAGTAAGTAGGTTCTCTGTTGCTTATACTTGAAAGATAGTTTAAATGTTTTCAAATTATAAAAATAATTTTTTTAAAAAAATTAAATAGGATCTCTGTTGCTGATACTTGAAAGATAGTTTAAATGTTTTCAAATTATAAAAATAAATTTTTACAAAAAGTAAGTAGGATCTATGTTACTTAAACTTGAAAGATAGTTTAAATGTTTTAAAATTAAGAAAATAATTTGTTTACAAAAATTATTGGGATCTCTGTTTCTGATAGATGATTGATAATTCAAATGTTTTGAAATTTTAAAAATAAGTTTTTAATAAAAGTAAGTAGGATCTCTGTTTCTGATACTTGGAAGATAGTTTAAATGTTTTCAAATTATAAAAATAATTTTTTAAAAAAATTACATAGGATCTCTGTTGCTGATACTTGGAAGATAGTTTAAATGTTTTCAAATTATGAAAATATTTGTTTACAAAGAGTAAGTAGGATCTCTGTTGCTTATACTTGAAAGATAGTTTAAATGTTTTCAAATTATAAAAATAAATTTTTACAAAAAGTAAGTAGGATCTGTGTTACTTAGACTTGAAAGATAGTTTAAATGTTTTAAAATTAAGAAAATAATTTGTTTACAAAAATTATGAAAATAATTTGTTTACAAAAATTATTGGGATCTCTGTTTCTGATACTTGATTGATAATTCAAATGTTTTGAAATTTTAAAAATAAGTTTTTAATAAAAGTGAGTAGGATCTCTGTTTCTGATACTTGGAAGATAGTTTAAATGTTTTCAAATTATAAAAATAATTTTTTAAAAAAATTACATAGGATCTCTGTTGCTGATACTTGAAAGATAGTTTAAATGTTTTCAAATTAAGAAAATATTTGTTTACAAAGAGTAAGTAGGTTCTCTGTTGCTTATACTTGAAAGATAGTTTAAATGTTTTCAAATTATAAAAATAATTTTTTACAAAAAGTAAGTAGGATCTGTGTTACTTAGACTTGAAAGATAGTTTAAATGTTTTAAAATTATGAAAATAATTTGTTTACAAAAATTATTGGGATCTCTGTTTCTGATACTTGATTGATAATTCAAATGTTTTGAAATTTTAAAAATAAGTTTTTAATAAAAGTGAGTAGGATCTTTGTTCCTGATACTTGGAAGATAGTTTAAATGTTTTAAAATTATGAAAATAATTTTTTAAAAAAAATTAAATAGGATCTCTGTTGCTGATACTTGGAAGATAGTTTAAATGTTTTCAAATTATAAAAATAAATTTTTACAAAAAGTAAGTAGGATCTGTGTTACTTAGACTTGAAAGATAGTTTAAATGTTTTAAAATTATGAAAATAATTTGTTTACAAAAATTATTGGGATCTCTGTTTCTGATACTTGATTGATAATTCAAATGTTTTGAAATTTTAAAAATAAGTTTTTAATAAAAGTGAGTAGGATCTCTGTTTCTGATACTTGGAAGATAGTTTAAATGTTTTCAAATTATAAAAATAATTTTTTAAAAAAATTAAATAGGATCTCTGTTGCTGATACTTGAAAGATAGTTTAAATGTTTTCAAATTATAAAAATAATTTTTTTAAAAAAAATTAAATAGGATCTCTGTTGCTGATACTTGAAAGATAGTTTAAATGTTTTCAAATTATAAAAATAAATTTTTACAAAAAGTAAGTAGGATCTGTGTTACTTAGACTTGAAAGATAGTTTAAATGTTTTAAAATTATGAAAATAATTTGTTTACAAAAATTATTGGGATCTCTGTTTCTGATACTTGATTGATAATTCAAATGTTTTGAAATTTTAAAAATAAGTTTTTAATAAAAGTGAGTAGGATCTCTGTTCCTGATACTTGGAAGATAGTTTAAATGTTTTCAAATTATAAAAATAATTTTTTTAAAAAATTAAATAGGATCTCTGTTGCTGATACTTGGAAGATAGTTTAAATGTTTTCGAATTATAAAAATAATTTTTTTAAAAAATTACATAGGATCTCTGTTGCTGATACTTGGAAGATAGTTTAAATGTTTTCGAATTATAAAAATAATTTTTTAAAAAAATTAAATAGGATCTCTGTTGCTGATACTTGAAAGATAGTTTAAATGTTTTCAAATTATAAAAATAAATTTTTACAAAAAGTAAGTAGGATCTGTGTTACTTAGACTTGAAAGATAGTTTAAATGTTTTAAAATTATGAAAATAATTTGTTTACAAAAATTATTGGGATCTCTGTTTCTGATACTTGATTGATAATTCAAATGTTTTGAAATTTTAAAAATAAGTTTTTAATAAAAGTGAGTAGGATCTCTGTTCCTGATACTTGGAAGATAGTTTAAATGTTTTCAAATTATAAAAATAATTTTTTTAAAAAATTACATAGGATCTCTGTTGCTGATACTTGAAAGATAGTTTAAATGTTTTCAAATTAAGAAAATATTTGTTTACAAAGAGTAAGTAGGTTCTCTGTTGCTTATACTTGAAAGATAGTTTAAATGTTTTCAAATTATAAAAATAATTTTTTTAAAAAAATTAAATAGGATCTCTGTTGCTGATACTTGAAAGATAGTTTAAATGTTTTCAAATTATAAAAATAAATTTTTACAAAAAGTAAGTAGGATCAGTGTTACTTAGACTTGAAAGATAGTTTAAATGTTTTAAAATTATGAAAATAATTTGTTTACAAAAATTATTGGGATCTCTGTTTCTGATAGATGATTGATAATTCAAATGTTTTGAAATTTTAAAAATAAGTTTTTAATAAAAGTGAGTAGGATCTCTGTTTCTGATACTTGGAAGATAGTTTAAATGTTTTCGAATTATAAAAATAATTTTTTTAAAAAAATTAAATAGGATCTCTGTTGTTGATACTTGGAAGATAGTTTAAATGTTTTCAAATTATAAAAATAAATTTTTACAAAAAGTAAGTAGGATCTGTGTTACTTAGACTTGAAAGATAGTTTAAATGTTTTAAAATTATGAAAATAATTTGTTTACAAAAATTATTGGGATCTCTGTTTCTGATAGATGATTGATGTGAAGCCTGAGAATAAAGTATACAAAAAAAAGGGGGGGCGTTTATAATAATTTCAAAGTGTTGTTACATATATATATATATATATATATATATATATATATATAATAGATGGGGCTAAAATAAGAAAAAGGGAGAAAGATGGAACCAAAATGAATTAAGAAGAGATGGGACTATAAATACCCATCTCTTCTCTCATTCATGACCGGGGAGGTAACAAAAAGAAAAGGGGAGGGAAATTTTTCAGATTTTCCTTCATCAAGCCTAGGAGAAGACACCTAATTTTCTATTCCAACACAAACCTTAGAATTTCTACGTGGGAAGACAAACTTGGGCAGGAGATTTGCAAGAAGAAAAGTGACATAATTTCTAAGAGAAGAAGGGGTGGGAGGCCGGCTGCTTGTAGAGAAGAAAGGGGTTATGAAACTTTAATCAAATCAGAAATCAAACCTAAATTTTCCTCCAGGTATGAAGTTCTAAACCAATTGGGAAAGATAAATTAAATTCATGCAAGAATTGTGCATTAATTTGAAGTTTGAAAGATTAGGGTCCTTGAGTAAAATTTGGGGAAATGTGGAATTGATTGGAATTAAATGAGTTGAGCAGCATAGGTTGCCTAAAAAGGATGAAATTATGCAAAGAAGTTTTCAACAAAATCAAAGATTATGGGGGAAATAGTGGCCGGCCATGGGATTGTAAGAAAAGAAAAGAAATTTTGATAATTTGCGTTGTTTCCCTTATTGCAAAAATTAAAATAGGTTCCAGAGGTGAATAATAAGGAAATGTGGTGATTGAGTGTGTGTGTGTGTAAAACAAAAAAAAAAGAAAAAAAAAAGAGAGAAGGAATTGATTTAAGGACCGGTGGTCACTGGAGGGGAAGGAAAAACAAAACAGGGGAGGTGAACGTATGACTCCCCTGTTAATTAATTAAGTGTGCTGATGTTGTAGTTACAAATTGTAACTTATAGGGGAGAGGAACCTACGTTCCAGGTAAGGAAAACATGGCTGAAATTGATGGGAAGTAGGATTGGAGATAAAAAAATTGTAGGCACCTTCTTTATTGACAAAACAGGGCAGGTTCATTTCCCTAGTTCTTGAGGGAATCTGGACCTGAAGATGATAGAATTTAGGGAGGGTCCATTCATAGAAGTTGTAGCTGGGAGTGTTAGCGTTCCAACGAGTCCGACCCCGCCTAATTTGGAGTCCTAGAACTCCGGATACAAATGAAAATCTGAGGAGAGGTCAAGCTGCCACCCCGGTTGGCAGTTTCGGCCAAGTCCATAAAACGGTGAAATTTAGCCGTATTAAGGGTAAAATTTGTTTTCTTTCCCTTCATAAAGTGTGTCTTGATCTTCAAAAAAAAAAGAAGAAGAAGAAGAAGAATAAAACTGTAATCAAAATTGAATTTATGATGTCCAGACAAATGGGTCGAAAATGTAAAAGGATAATGATGAGGAATGAAAGTGAGAAAGAAAAGATTGATAAAAGAGAAATGAATATTATTGCCATTTTTGCTGTTGTGTTGTGATATGTGGACTAATATGGAATAATGATGGGTGTTTATGGTTTCAGGAGGAACCGCGGGAGGAGTGCAACAACAGGGAAGCGCAAGTCGAGCGTCTACAGTAGGTAGGTACTCGATACCTATATCTCCTCTTGTTAATAATTGTTGTAGCTAATTATTGAACTATATATATATATATATATATATAAAGAAGAAGAAGACTTGGTTCATATTGATGAGGAAAAGAAAAATGGGGAAATGAAAGGTTAAATGACGGGAAAATAGAAATGGAGGACTAAATTTAAATTATGGTTCCTTTTGGAGGAAATGAACTGTGACTACGAATTTCGATAATGATTGTTTCTCGAAATTGATTAGCTTGTCCCTGATATGGGAGGCTAATGATGTTAGCCAAGCTGGTTAACATCGGCATTACCGGTACGTGGGGGGAGAATTATGAAACTTGATTAACTATTCGGGTTCAGAATAGTTAATGATATCGGCGGGTGACGTCGATATCGGCAAAATTTATAGACTTGATTAACTATTCGGGTTCAGAATAGTTAATGATATCGGCGGGTGACGTCGATATCGGCAAAATTTATAGACTTGATTAACTATTCGGGTTCAGAATAGTTAATGATATCGGCGGGTGACGTCGATATCGGCAAAATTTATAAACTTGATTAGCTTTCCGAGGTGAAAGCTAATGATGTCAAGAATCCTTGACATCGGCATACCCGATGACCTCCGTAGGTAGCAAAGAACAGTGATTAATTATTTTGGTTAAAAAATATATATATATATATATATATATATATTAAATGACATCAATAGTCATGTTAGTGTCGGCATTTTCATGAGTTTGATTAGTTGACCTCAGGATGGACAACTAAAGACACTAATGGAGGTCGTTAGTGTCGGTATAGTCTTCCTAAGGTGGGGAGAAGTAGTTATAGGAAATAAACTGGATAATCCTCAAAAGGGATGGTGGTGGTGTATTGAAATTGCATATGACTTAAGTAGGTAGATGTGCTATATAATTTTTCTTCCGTGAATTGTTTATATTTTAGTTATTTTTAATTTTATGGAAAATTTGTATTTTGCAAGTCCCTCCCATTCACGTCAGGAGTAGAATTTAGGTTACTTATCCCTTTTGTACAAGTTAGGAACTTAAGGATCTTTCATGTAATTTTGTTATGCAGCAAACATGTAACCTGAATAGAATAGTATGCTCCTTATATTATTTTTGCTTTTGGAATATTAATGTATTAATCTATACTTGGAGAAAAAAATTTATAGCGTAATAGCTTATGTTCAAAACGCTAAACTGTGTTGTGATTATATATTAAATTTTAGTGCTTGGATGGTCCTCTTAATTACTAATTTATGCATGTGATATGAGATGGAGATTGAGAATGAAGAATTGTCCTAAATATATTCTCAAATGAATAAAATGATTGAATGTATCAATCATGGATGTGATTATGGGTGGGATGTGATTATAATTGTGTGCAGGATAAATTGTCGATAACTTGGGATCTCCCGGTATAGGGGAGACTCTGGCGAAATTTCGTTAGAAATTTCGATGAATTTAAAAAAAAAATAAAAAAATAAAAAAAATTCTCCCTTTACCCCTTATGTAGGAGTTAAATAAATATATTGATTGAATTTTTTTGAGATTGTTACAGTTGGTATCAGAGCTTCTGGTTGAAGTTTCAGGGATTGAACCACTGATGTGAATTTGGAAACATGTTGCAGGATGGCTCGCACCCGACAAGAAGCAAGAGCAGACCCATCCCCTATGCGTGGGAGAGAGTATGGCTCATTATATAGGAATGAAAATGAAGGGGACCCACTGATGGACACAGCCTCCCACCAACCTGCAGCGTCGGTCCATTCAGAGAGGGGAGAATCAGGGGGGCATCAGGATGACCCTGTCTCTCATCGGGAAGAGGTGTTACTTTCTGGAGCAGTGGGTGGTCAAGGACCAGAAGATAGGCCACCATTAGTGGCACCGACGGTCACCCCGAATCCATATTCGGACCCCATGTTTTTGGAGCAATTGGTCAAAGCAATAGCAACAGGGATGGCCGCAGGTGCATCCAATTCCACTCCTCGAGTAGAAAGAGTAGTCACCTTGGTTCATTGGGTGAAGGGCATGCGGGAAATGGGTTGCACGACCTATTCAGGGGATGAAGACGCTGAAGTAGCAGGACATTGGTTGAGGAAGGTAGAAAGGGTTATAGATCAGATGCAAGTGCCAGAGGAAACTCGAGTAGACTGTGTGACCCAGTTGTTAACGGAGAGTGCCCACTCTTGGTGGGAGACTATTAGAGAAAGAAGGGCAGGAGAAGAATTAAGATGGAAACACTTTCGAGAAGAATTTGAGGAGCGGTACTACTCCTGGCAGCACCGAAAAGAGAAAGAACAGGAGTTCCTGGATCTGAAACAGGGGAATATGACCGTCCTAGAGTATGAGAGGAGGTTTCAGGACTTATCTATCTTTGCCACCACCTATCTTCCCACTGAGCATCATCGGGTGGAACGGTTTCGGGAAGGGCTCAGGCAGGAGCTGAAATTAATTTTGGTGGCTATGCAGTTTCAGTCGGTTCGGGAGTTAGTGCGAGCTGCTCAGGGCATGGAAAGAGTAATGAATGACACCCCAAGGTTAACAAGTGAGCAGAGTCAGACTACGGGATTCAAAAGAAGGGATTTCATACCTCCTATAGGAAGGAATCCTCCTTTGAAGAAAGGAAGGAGCGGGTCATCATTCGGGCCACTCCTAAAAAAAAGGGGAGTTTTATTCATGGTGGGAGTTCAGGAGGTGCTAGACACGTTAATGCTGGGGGATCCGTGGGAGGTCAGACCCGCCATGGGACAAGTGTTATGGGGGGGTCCATGGAGCAGAGGAGACCTGTCTACCCATTATGCATGAGATGTAACCAGAAACACCCTGGGGATTGTTCAGCCACACCAGGAAGATGCTATATTTGTAGAGGGGAAGGACATCGATGGAGAGACTGCCAGTATTTGGAAAGGGGTTGTTTCCATTGTGGGGAAATGGGTCACAAAAAGAAAGAATGCCCGCATAGAGCCACGGAGGGAGTACAGGGACAGGGGATAACTACCCAAAGCCAACAACAGTCAGTGACAGTTGATCGGCCCGTACGACCTACTCAGTCAGGGACAAGTGCCAATAAAGGCCGACCCAGATTCCAGGAGGAAAGAACTCGAGGCAGGATATATCATATGACTCAAGAAGATGTGGGGGCAATGCCAGATGTCGTAGCAGGTACACTACAATTGGGTTTAATACAAGTTTATGCTTTAATTGATCCTGGGGCCAGTCATTCTTTTGTGGCCCATCGAATTATCAATAATTTAAATGTGTTACCAAGTAGATTGAAGGTTGGGATGGTAGTTAGTACACCCTTGGGGAAAAATATAAATATTAATGAGGTATACAAGGGAGTGATGCTATACATTGAGGGGGTAGAACTACAGGTGAACCTCATGCCTTTAGAATTATATGATTTTGATTTGATTTTAGGAATGGATTGGTTGAGTAGATATAGGGCACAAGTAGATTGTTTCACAAAGACCGTAAGCCTCCAAGATGTGAGTGGTATAAGGGTAGTATTTACAGGGGAGAGGAGGGTGATTCCAAACTCCATAATTTCGGTCATGACGGCCGGAAAACTGATTAGAAAAGGATGCCCTGCTTTGTTGTCTCATGTGAGAGAATTAAAGAAGGGGAGCATAGAATTAACAAATATCCCAATTGTAAAAGAATTTCCAGACGTGTTTCTGGAAGAATTACCAGGACTACCTCCAATCAGAGAGATTGAGGTTTCCATTGAGACTTTTCAAGGAGTCAACCCCATAGCACAAACCCCTTATAGAATGGCCCCTATAGAACTAGCTGAACTGAAGATCCAACTTCAGGAGTTACTAGACAAAGGGTTCATACGACCGAGTAATTCACCTTGGGGAGCCCCAGTGTTATTTGTAAAGAAAAAGGATGGTACGTTCAGATTATGTATTGACTACCGTCAGCTGAACAAAGTGACAATAAAGAACAAGTATCCGCTACCACGGATAGATGACCTATTTGATCAGTTGAAGGGTGCGAAAGTATTCTCAAAGATAGATCTGAGATCGGGGTATCATCAACTAAGAATCAAAGAACAGGACATACAGAAGACTGCTTTTAGAACCCGCTATGGCCATTATGAATTCTTAGTGATGCCTTTTGGGTTAACTAATGCCCCGGCGGTATTTATGGACCTGATGAATCGAGTGTTTCGGTTTTATTTAGATAAATGTGTGGTGGTGTTTATTGATGATATACTGGTATATTCAAACTCTTATTTGGAACACGAGAAGCACTTGAGGAAGGTGTTGGAGATATTGAGAGAAAATAAATTGTATGCAAAACTGGATAAATGTGAGTTCTGGCTTAAAAAGGTGATGTTTTTAGGACATGTTATTTCAGCGGGGGGGAATATGTGTAGACCCAGGAAAAGTGGAGGTCGTTCTAAAGTGGGAGAAACCCACAACTGTGACCGAAATCCGAAGCTTTTTAGGCCTCGCAGGGTATTATAGAAGGTTTATTGAAGGGTTCTCTACAATAGCATCGCCTCTGACCAAGTTGACTCGTAAAGAAGTAAGGTTTAATTGGTCAAAGGAATGCGAGGAGAGTTTTCAGGAGTTGAAAAGAAGGCTTACATCAGCCCCTGTTTTGGTCCTTCCTTCCGGAACAGAAGGGTTCATGGTTTACAGTGATGCCTCAAGGAGGGGTTTGGGATGTGTACTAATGCAACATGGGAAAGTGATCGCCTATGCTTCTAGACAGTTAAAGCCACATGAAGTGAACTACCCGGCCCATGACTTGGAACTTGCAGCAGTGGTATTTGCCTTACGAGTATGGAGACATTATTTGTATGGAACACAAGTCCAGATTTTCACCGACCATAAGAGTTTGAAGTATTTAATGTCACAAAAGGAGTTAAACATGCGACAGAGGAGGTGGGTGGAATTGATAAAAGACTATGACTGCGTAATTGACTACCATCCTGGCAAAGCCAATGTAGTGGCAGACGCCTTGAGTCGGAAAGGGAAAGCAGTGGTGGGTGATACAAAAATTACAGAACAAGAGAATTTGATGGAATTGAAAAAGATGGGATTGCAGTTAAGCATGGGTCCTGAAGGGTCACTATTGGCTCATATAAAGATCAGATCAGTACTACGAGATAAAGTTCTAGAAGCTCAATTGGCGGATGAGGGTATAGGAAAAATCAAAGAAAAAATAAAGCAAGGCAAAGAGTTATCCCTTCAGGTTGTACCGGGAGGGTTGGTAGCAAGGGGAAAACAAGTTTATGTACCTGAGAATAAGGCCTTAAAGGGTGAAATATTGAGGGAAGCTCATGAATCTCGGTTTGCAACCCATCCCGGGAGCACTAAGATGTATAGGGATCTCAAGGAGTATTACTGGTGGCCAAATATGAAGAAGGAGATAGCAGAATACGTGTCAAGATGTGGGATATGTCAACAGGTGAAGATAGAACACCAAAGGCCGGCAGGGGAATTGCAACCGCTACCAATTCCGGAATGGAAATGGGAAAATATAGCTATGGACTTTGTAACCGGATTACCAAAGGGAAAAAAAGGAAATGATGCTATATGGGTAGTGGTAGATCGACTAACAAAGTCAGCTCTGTTCTTGCCCACCAAAATGACGGACCCCATAGACAAGTTGGCCAGATTATACGTGAATGAAGTGGTTAGACTACATGGAGTGCCCTTATCAATTGTGTCAGATCGAGACCCAAGATTCACCTCGAGGTTATGGTCATGCTTACAACGAGCTTTGGGAACCGAGGTGAACCTGAGCACAGCATTCCACCCCCAGACAGATGGCCAATCTGAAAGAACTATCCAAACACTTGAAGACCTTCTAAGGTCATGTGTGCTAGAGTTTGGGGGAAACTGGGAAGACTTGTTACCATTGGTAGAGTTCACGTATAATAATAGTTACCAAGCTTCTATTGGGATGGCTCCATATGAAGCCCTTTATGGGAGAAAATGTCGCACTCCGATATGTTGGGATGAAATTGGAGAAAGGAAACTCTTAGGTCCTGAAATGGTACAAATAACAACTGATAAAGTAAGGGTGATCAGGCAAAGAATGAAGGAAGCCCAAGATAGACAGAAGAGTTATTCAGATAACCGTAGGAGACCTTTAGAATTCCAAATAGGGGATAAAGTATTCTTAAAGGTGGCACCGTGGAAGGGCATCATTCGGTTTGGAATGAAAGGAAAGCTTGCTCCGAGGTATATTGGTCCATTTGAGGTGATAGCTAGGATAGGGCCGGTTGCTTACCGCCTGAAACTACCGGCACACCTAGAGAAGATTCACAATGTATTCCATGTATCACTATTGCGGAAGGCGGAAGTGGATCCTTCCCGAGTGTTACCTCCAGTTCCAATGGAAGTAAAAGAAGATTTGACACTCGAGACCAGGCCAGTAAAGATCACGGATTGGAGTGAAAAAACATTGAGGAATAAGAGAGTACCACTAGTCAGAGTATTGTGGAGAAACTCACAAATTGAGGAAGAAACGTGGGAGAGAGAATCAGAGATTAAGGAAAAATACCCCCACCTATTCTTTGAGTCAGGTAAGCAGTTTAAATTTCAGGGACGAAATTTTTATTAGGAGGGGAGAATGTGAAGCCTGAGAATAAAGTATACAAAAAAAAGGGGGGGCGTTTATAATAATTTCAAAGTGTTGTTACATATATATATATATATATATATATATATATATATAATAGATGGGGCTAAAATAAGAAAAAGGGAGAAAGATGGAACCAAAATGAATTAAGAAGAGATGGGACTATAAATACCCATCTCTTCTCTCATTCATGACCGGGGAGGTAACAAAAAGAAAAGGGGAGGGAAATTTTTCAGATTTTCCTTCATCAAGCCTAGGAGAAGACACCTAATTTTCTATTCCAACACAAACCTTAGAATTTCTACGTGGGAAGACAAACTTGGGCAGGAGATTTGCAAGAAGAAAAGTGACATAATTTCTAAGAGAAGAAGGGGTGGGAGGCCGGCTGCTTGTAGAGAAGAAAGGGGTTATGAAACTTTAATCAAATCAGAAATCAAACCTAAATTTTCCTCCAGGTATGAAGTTCTAAACCAATTGGGAAAGATAAATTAAATTCATGCAAGAATTGTGCATTAATTTGAAGTTTGAAAGATTAGGGTCCTTGAGTAAAATTTGGGGAAATGTGGAATTGATTGGAATTAAATGAGTTGAGCAGCATAGGTTGCCTAAAAAGGATGAAATTATGCAAAGAAGTTTTCAACAAAATCAAAGATTATGGGGGAAATAGTGGCCGGCCATGGGATTGTAAGAAAAGAAAAGAAATTTTGATAATTTGCGTTGTTTCCCTTATTGCAAAAATTAAAATAGGTTCCAGAGGTGAATAATAAGGAAATGTGGTGATTGAGTGTGTGTGTGTGTAAAACAAAAAAAAAAGAAAAAAAAAAGAGAGAAGGAATTGATTTAAGGACCGGTGGTCACTGGAGGGGAAGGAAAAACAAAACAGGGGAGGTGAACGTATGACTCCCCTGTTAATTAATTAAGTGTGCTGATGTTGTAGTTACAAATTGTAACTTATAGGGGAGAGGAACCTACGTTCCAGGTAAGGAAAACATGGCTGAAATTGATGGGAAGTAGGATTGGAGATAAAAAAATTGTAGGCACCTTCTTTATTGACAAAACAGGGCAGGTTCATTTCCCTAGTTCTTGAGGGAATCTGGACCTGAAGATGATAGAATTTAGGGAGGGTCCATTCATAGAAGTTGTAGCTGGGAGTGTTAGCGTTCCAACGAGTCCGACCCCGCCTAATTTGGAGTCCTAGAACTCCGGATACAAATGAAAATCTGAGGAGAGGTCAAGCTGCCACCCCGGTTGGCAGTTTCGGCCAAGTCCATAAAACGGTGAAATTTAGCCGTATTAAGGGTAAAATTTGTTTTCTTTCCCTTCATAAAGTGTGTCTTGATCTTCAAAAAGAAGAAGAAGAAGAAGAAGAAGAATAAAACTGTAATCAAAATTGAATTTATGATGTCCAGACAAATGGGTCGAAAATGTAAAAGGATAATGATGAGGAATGAAAGTGAGAAAGAAAAGATTGATAAAAGAGAAATGAATATTATTGCCATTTTTGCTGTTGTGTTGTGATATGTGGACTAATATGGAATAATGATGGGTGTTTATGGTTTCAGGAGGAACCGCGGGAGGAGTGCAACAACAGGGAAGCGCAAGTCGAGCGTCTACAGCAGGTAGGTACTCGATACCTATATCTCCTCTTGTTAATAATTGTTGTAGCTAATTATTGAACTATATATATATATATATAAAGAAGAAGAAGACTTGGTTCATATTGATGAGGAAAAGAAAAATGGGGAAATGAAAGGTTAAATGACGGGAAAATAGAAATGGAGGACTAAATTTAAATTATGGTTCCTTTTGGAGGAAATGAACTGTGACTACGAATTTCGATAATGATTGTTTCTCGAAATTGATTAGCTTGTCCCTGATATGGGAGGCTAATGATGTTAGCCAAGCTGGTTAACATCGGCATTACCGGTACGTGGGGGGAGAATTATGAAACTTGATTAACTATTCGGGTTCAGAATAGTTAATGATATCGGCGGGTGACGTCGATATCGGCAAAATTTATAGACTTGATTAACTATTCGGGTTCAGAATAGTTAATGATATCGGCGGGTGACGTCGATATCGGCAAAATTTATAGACTTGATTAACTATTCGGGTTCAGAATAGTTAATGATATCGGCGGGTGACGTCGATATCGGCAAAATTTATAAACTTGATTAGCTTTCCGAGGTGAAAGCTAATGATGTCAAGAATCCTTGACATCGGCATACCCGATGACCTCCGTAGGTAGCAAAGAACAATGATTAATTATTTTGGTTAAAAAAAAAAAAATATATATATATATATATATATTAAATGACATCAATAGTCATGTTAGTGTCGGCATTTTCATGAGTTTGATTAGTTGACCTCAGGATGGACAACTAAAGACACTAATGGAGGTCGTTAGTGTCGGTATAGTCTTCCTAAGGTGGGGAGAAGTAGTTATAGGAAATAAACTGGATAATCCTCAAAAGGGATGGTGGTGGTGTATTGAAATTGCATATGACTTAAGTAGGTAGATGTGCTATATAATTTTTCTTCCGTGAATTGTTTATATTTTAGTTATTTTTAATTTTATGGAAAATTTGTATTTTGCAAGTCCCTCCCATTCACGTCAGGAGTAGAATTTAGGTTACTTATCCCTTTTGTACAAGTTAGGAACTTAAGGATCTTTCATGTAATTTTGTTATGCAGCAAACATGTAACCTGAATAGAATAGTATGCTCCTTATATTATTTTTGCTTTTGGAATATTAATGTATTAATCTATACTTGGAGAAAAAAATTTATAGCGTAATAGCTTATGTTCAAAACGCTAAACTGTGTTGTGATTATATATTAAATTTTAGTGCTTGGATGGTCCTCTTAATTACTAATTTATGCATGTGATATGAGATGGAGATTGAGAATGAAGAATTGTCCTAAATATATTCTCAAATGAATAAAATGATTGAATGTATCAATCATGGATGTGATTATGGGTGGGATGTGATTATAATTGTGTGCAGGATAAATTGTCGATAACTTGGGATCTCCCGGTATAGGGGAGACTCTGGCGAAATTTCGTTAGAAATTTCGATGAATTTAAAAAAAAAAAAAAAAAAAAAAAATTCTCCCTTTACCCCTTATGTAGGAGTTAAATAAATATATTGATTGAATTTTTTTGAGATTGTTACAATTGATAATTCAAATGTTTTGAAATTTTAAAAATAAGTTTTTAATAAAAGTGAGTAGGATCTCTGTTTCTGATACTTGGAAGATAGTTTAAATGTTTTCAAATTATAAAAATAATTTTTTAAAAAAATTACATAGGATCTCTGTTGCTGATACTTGAAAGATAGTTTAAATGTTTTCAAATTAAGAAAATATTTGTTTACAAAGAGTAAGTAGGTTCTCTGTTGCTTATAATTGAAAGATAGTTTAAATGTTTTCAAATTATAAAAATAATTTTTTTAAAAAAAATTAAATAGGATCTTTGTTGCTGATACTTGAAAGATAGTTTAAATGTTTTCAAATTATAAAAATAAATTTTTACAAAAAGTAAGTAGGATCTGTGTTACTTAGACTTGAAAGATAGTTTAAATGTTTTAAAATTATGAAAATAATTTGTTTACAAAAATTATTGGGATCTCTGTTTCTGATACTTGATTGATAATTCAAATGTTTTGAAATTTTAAAAATAAGTTTTTAATAAAAGTGAGTAGGATCTCTGTTCCTGATACTTGGAAGATAGTTTAAATGTTTTCAAATTATAAAAATAATTTTTTCAAAAAATTACATAGGATCTCTGTTGCTGATACTTGAAAGATAGTTTAAATGTTTTCAAATTAAGAAAATATTTGTTTACAAAGAGTAAGTAGGTTCTCTGTTGCTTATACTTGAAAGATAGTTTAAATGTTTTCAAATTATAAAAATAATTTTTTTAAAAAAATTAAATAGGATCTCTGTTGCTGATACTTGAAAGATAGTTTAAATGTTTTCAAATTATAAAAATAAATTTTTACAAAAAGTAAGTAGGATCTGTGTTACTTAGACTTGAAAGATAGTTTAAATGTTTTAAAATTATGAAAATAATTTGTTTACAAAAATTATTGGGATCTCTGTTTCTGATACTTGGAAGATAGTTTAAATGTTTTCGAATTATAAAAATAATTTTTTAAAAAAAATTAAATAGGATCTCTGTTGCTGATACTTGGAAGATAGTTTAAATGTTTTCAAATTATAAAAATAAATTTTTACAAAAAGTAAGTAGGATCTGTGTTACTTAGACTTGAAAGATAGTTTAAATGTTTTAAAATTATGAAAATAATTTGTTTACAAAAATTATTGGGATCTCTGTTTCTGATAGATGATTGATAATTCAAATGTTTTGAAATTTTAAAAATAAGTTTTTAATAAAAGTGGGTAGGATCTCTGTTTCTGATACTTGGAAGATAGTTTAAATGTTTTCAAATTATAAAAATAATTTTTTGAAAAAATTAAATAGGATCTCTGTTGCTGATACTTGAAAGATAGTTTAAATGTTTTAAAATTATGAAAATAATTTGTTTACAAAAATTATTGGGATCTCTGTTTCTGATACTTGATTGATAATTCAAATGTTTTGAAATTTTAAAAATAAGTTTTTAATAAAAGTGAGTAGGATCTCTGTTTCTGATACTTGGAAGATAGTTTAAATGTTTTCAAATTATAAAAATAATTTTTTAAAAAAATTACATAGGATCTCTGTTGCTTATACTTGAAAGATAGTTTAAATGTTTTCAAATTAAGAAAATATTTGTTTACAAAGAGTAAGTAGGTTCTCTGTTGCTTATAATTGAAAGATAGTTTAAATGTTTTCAAATTATAAAAATAATTTTTTTAAAAAAAATTAAATAGGATCTTTGTTGCTGATACTTGAAAGATAGTTTAAATGTTTTCAAATTATAAAAATAAATTTTTACAAAAAGTAAGTAGGATCTGTGTTACTTAGACTTGAAAGATAGTTTAAATGTTTTAAAATTATGAAAATAATTTGTTTACAAAAATTATTGGGATCTCTGTTTCTGATACTTGATTGATAATTCAAATGTTTTGAAATTTTAAAAATAAGTTTTTAATAAAAGTGAGTAGGATCTCTGTTCCTGATACTTGGAAGATAGTTTAAATGTTTTCAAATTATAAAAATAATTTTTTAAAAAAATTACATAGGATCTCTGTTGCTGATACTTGAAAGATAGTTTAAATGTTTTCAAATTAAGAAAATATTTGTTTACAAAGAGTAAGTAGGTTCTCTGTTGCTTATACTTGAAAGATAGTTTAAATGTTTTCAAATTATAAAAATAATTTTTTTAAAAAAATTAAATAGGATCTCTGTTGCTGATACTTGAAAGATAGTTTAAATGTTTTCAAATTATAAAAATAAATTTTTACAAAAAGTAAGTAGGATCTATGTTACTTAGACTTGAAAGATAGTTTAAATGTTTTAAAATTATGAAAATAATTTGTTTACAAAAATTATTGGGATCTCTGTTTCTGATACTTGGAAGATAGTTTAAATGTTTTCGAATTATAAAAATAATTTTTTAAAAAACATTAAATAGGATCTCTGTTGCTGATACTTGGAAGATAGTTTAAATGTTTTCAAATTATAAAAATAAATTTTTACAAAAAGTAAGTAGGATCTGTGTTACTTAGACTTGAAAGATAGTTTAAATGTTTTAAAATTATGAAAATAATTTGTTTACAAAAATTATTGGGATCTCTGTTTCTGATAGATGATTGATAATTCAAATGTTTTGAAATTTTAAAAATAAGTTTTTAATAAAAGTAAGTAGGATCTCTGTTTCTGATACTTGGAAGATAGTTTAAATGTTTTCAAATTATAAAAATAATTTTTTAAAAAAATTAAATAGGATCTCTGTTGCTGATACTTGAAAGATAGTTTAAATGTTTTAAAATTATGAAAATAATTTGTTTACAAAAATTATTGGGATCTCTGTTTCTAATACTTGATTGATAATTCAAATGTTTTGAAATTTTAAAAATAAGTTTTTAATAAAAGTGAGTAGGATTTCTGTTTCTCATACTTGGAAGATAGTTTAAATGTTTTCAAATTATAAAAATAATTTTTTAAAAAAATTACATAGGATCTCTGTTGCTGATACTTGAAAGATAGTTTAAATGTTTTCAAATTAAGAAAATATTTGTTTACAAAGAGTAAGTAGGTTCTCTGTTGCTTATACTTGAAAGATAGTTTAAATGTTTTCAAATTATAAAAATAATTTTTTTAAAAAAATTAAATAGGATCTCTGTTGCTGATACTTGAAAGATAGTTTAAATGTTTTCAAATTATAAAAATAAATTTTTACAAAAAGTAAGTAGGATCTGTGTTACTTAGACTTGAAAGATAGTTTAAATGTTTTAAAATTATGAAAATAATTTGTTTACAAAAATTATTGGGATCTCTGTTTCTGATACTTGATTGATAATTCAAATGTTTTGAAATTTTAAAAATAAGTTTTTAATAAAAGTGGGTAGGATCTCTGTTTCTGATACTTGGAAGATAGTTTAAATGTTTTCAAATTATAAAAATAATTTTTTGAAAAAATTAAATAGGATCTCTGTTGCTGATACTTGAAAGATAGTTTAAATGTTTTAAAATTATGAAAATAATTTGTTTACAAAAATTATTGGGATCTCTGTTTCTGATACTTGATTGATAATTCAAATGTTTTGAAATTTTAAAAATAAGTTTTTAATAAAAGTGAGTAGGATTTCTGTTTCTCATACTTGGAAGATAGTTTAAATGTTTTCAAATTATAAAAATAATTTTTTAAAAAAATTACATAGGATCTCTGTTGCTGATACTTGAAAGATAGTTTAAATGTTTTCAAATTAAGAAAATATTTGTTTACAAAGAGTAAGTAGGTTCTCCGTTGCTTATACTTGAAAGATAGTTTAAATGTTTTCAAATTATAAAAATAATTTTTAAAAAAAAATTAAATAGGATCTCTGTTGCTGATACTTGAAAGATAGTTTAAATGTTTTCAAATTATAAAAATAAATTTTTACAAAAAGTAAGTAGGATCTGTGTTACTTAGACTTGAAAGATAGTTTAAATGTTTTAAAATTATGAAAATAATTTGTTTACAAAAATTATTGGGATCTCTGTTTCTGATACTTGATTGATAATTCAAATGTTTTGAAATTTTAAAAATAAGTTTTTAATAAAAGTGAGTAGGATCTCTGTTCCTGATACTTGGAAGATAGATGAAATGTTTTCAAATTATAAAAATAATTTTTTAAAAAAATTAAATAGGATCTCTGTTGCTGATAGTTGGAAGATAGTTTAAATGTTTTCAAATTATAAAAATAAATTTTTACAAAAAGTAAGTAGGATCTGTGTTACTTAGACTTGAAAGATAGTTTAAATGTTTTAAAATTATGAAAATAATTTGTTTACAAAAATTATTGGGATCTCTGTTTCTGATAGATGATTGATAATTCAAATGTTTTGAAATTTTAAAAATAAGTTTTTAATAAAAGTGGGTAGGATCTCTGTTTCTGATACTTGGAAGATAGTTTAAATGTTTTCAAATTATAAAAATAATTTTTTGAAAAAATTAAATAGGATCTCTGTTGCTGATACTTGAAAGATAGTTTAAATGTTTTAAAATTATGAAAATAATTTGTTTACAAAAATTATTGGGATCTCTGTTTCTGATACTTGATTGATAATTCAAATGTTTTGAAATTTTAAAAATAAGTTTTTAATAAAAGTGAGTAGGATCTCTGTTTCTCATACTTGGAAGATAGTTTAAATGTTTTCAAATTATAAAAATAATTTTTTAAAAACATTACATAGGATCTCTGTTGCTGATACTTGAAAGATAGTTTAAATGTTTTCAAATTAAGAAAATATTTGTTTACAAAGAGTAAGTAGGTTCTCTGTTGCTTATACTTGAAAGATAGTTTAAATGTTTTCAAATTATAAAAATAATTTTTTTAAAAAAATTAAATAGGATCTCTGTTGCTGATACTTGAAAGATAGTTTAAATGTTTTCAAATTATAAAAATAAATTTTTACAAAAAGTAAGTAGGATCTGTGTTACTTAGACTTGAAAGATAGTTTAAATGTTTTAAAATTATGAAAATAATTTGTTTACAAAAATTATTGGGATCTCTGTTTCTGATACTTGATTGATAATTCAAATGTTTTGAAATTTTAAAAATAAGTTTTTAATAAAAGTGGGTAGGATCTCTGTTTCTGATACTTGGAAGATAGTTTAAATGTTTTCAAATTATAAAAATAATTTTTTGAAAAAATTAAATAGGATCTCTGTTGCTGATACTTGAAAGATAGTTTAAATGTTTTAAAATTATGAAAATAATTTGTTTACAAAAATTATTGGGATCTCTGTTTCTGATACTTGATTGATAATTCAAATGTTTTGAAATTTTAAAAATAAGTTTTTAATAAAAGTGAGTAGGATTTCTGTTTCTCATACTTGGAAGATAGTTTAAATGTTTTCAAATTATAAAAATAATTTTTTAAAAAAATTACATAGGATCTCTGTTGCTGATACTTGAAAGATAGTTTAAATGTTTTCAAATTAAGAAAATATTTGTTTACAAAGAGTAAGTAGGTTCTCCGTTGCTTATACTTGAAAGATAGTTTAAATGTTTTCAAATTATAAAAATAATTTTTTTAAAAAAATTAAATAGGATCTCTGTTGCTGATACTTGAAAGATAGTTTAAATGTTTTCAAATTATAAAAATAAATTTTTACAAAAAGTAAGTAGGATCTGTGTTACTTAGACTTGAAAGATAGTTTAAATGTTTTAAAATTATGAAAATAATTTGTTTACAAAAATTATTGGGATCTCTGTTTCTGATACTTGATTGATAATTCAAATGTTTTGAAATTTTAAAAATAAGTTTTTAATAAAAGTGAGTAGGATCTCTGTTCCTGATACTTGGAAGATAGATTAAATGTTTTCAAATTATAAAAATAATTTTTTAAAAAAATTAAATAGGATCTCTGTTGCTGATAGTTGGAAGATAGTTTAAATGTTTTCAAATTATAAAAATAAATTTTTACAAAAAGTAAGTAGGATCTGTGTTACTTAGACTTGAAAGATAGTTTAAATGTTTTAAAATTATGAAAATAATTTGTTTACAAAAATTATTGGGATCTCTGTTTCTGATAGATGATTGATAATTCAAATGTTTTGAAATTTTAAAAATAAGTTTTTAATAAAAGTGGGTAGGATCTCTGTTTCTGATACTTGGAAGATAGTTTAAATGTTTTCAAATTATAAAAATAATTTTTTGAAAAAATTAAATAGGATCTCTGTTGCTGATACTTGAAAGATAGTTTAAATGTTTTAAAATTATGAAAATAATTTGTTTACAAAAATTATTGGGATCTCTGTTTCTGATACTTGATTGATAATTCAAATGTTTTGAAATTTTAAAAATAAGTTTTTAATAAAAGTGAGTAGGATTTCTGTTTCTCATACTTGGAAGATAGTTTAAATGTTTTCAAATTATAAAAATAATTTTTTAAAAAAATTACATAGGATCTCTGTTGCTGATACTTGGAAGATAGTTTAAATGTTTTCAAATTATGAAAATATTTGTTTACAAAGAGTAAGTAGGATCTCTGTTGCTTATACTTGAAAGATAGTTTAAATGTTTTCAAATTATAAAAATAAATTTTTACAAAAAGTAAGTAGGATCTGTGTTACTTAGACTTGAAAGATAGTTTAAATGTTTTAAAATTAAGAAAATAATTTGTTTACAAAAATTATGAAAATAATTTGTTTACAAAAATTATTGGGATCTCTGTTTCTGATACTTGACTGATAATTCAAATGTTTTGAAATTTTAAAAATAAGTTTTTAATAAAAGTGAGTAGGATCTCTGTTTCTCATACTTGGAAGATAGTTTAAATGTTTTCAAATTATAAAAATAATTTTTTAAAAAAATTACATAGGATCTCTGTTGCTGATACTTGAAAGATAGTTTAAATGTTTTCAAATTAAGAAAATATTTGTTTACAAAGAGTAAATAGGTTCTCCGTTGCTTATACTTGAAAGATAGTTTAAATGTTTTCAAATTATAAAAATAATTTTTTTAAAAAAATTAAATAGGATCTCTGTTGCTGATACTTGAAAGATAGTTTAAATGTTTTCAAATTATAAAAATAAATTTTTACAAAAAGTAAGTAGGATCTGTGTTACTTAGACTTGAAAGATAGTTTAAATGTTTTAAAATTATGAAAATAATTTGTTTACAAAAATTATTGGGATCTCTGTTTCTGATACTTGATTGATAATTCAAATGTTTTGAAATTTTAAAAATAAGTTTTTAATAAAAGTGAGTAGGATCTCTGTTTCTCATACTTGGAAGATAGTTTAAATGTTTTCAAATTATAAAAATAATTTTTTAAAAAAATTACATAGGATCTCTGTTGCTGATACTTGAAAGATAGTTTAAATGTTTTCAAATTATAAAAATAAATTTTTACAAAAAGTAAGTAGGATCTGTGTTACTTAGACTTGAAAGATAGTTTAAATGTTTTAAAATTATGAAAATAATTTGTTTACAAAAATTATTGGGATCTCTGTTTCTGATACTTGATTGATAATTCAAATGTTTTGAAATTTTAAAAATAAGTTTTTAATAAAAGTGAGTAGGATCTCTGTTTCTGATACTTGGAAGATAGTTTAAATGTTTTCAAATTATAAAAATAATTTTTTAAAAAAATTACATAGGATCTCTGTTGCTGATACTTGGAAGATAGTTTAAATGTTTTCAAATTATGAAAATATTTGTTTACAAAGAGTAAGTAGGATCTCTGTTGCTTATACTTGAAAGATAGTTTAAATGTTTTCAAATTATAAAAATAAATTTTTACAAAAAGTAAGTAGGATCTGTGTTACTTAGACTTGAAAGATAGTTTAAATGTTTTAAAATTAAGAAAATAATTTGTTTACAAAAATTATGAAAATAATTTGTTTACAAAAATTATTGGGATCTCTGTTTCTGATACTTGATTGATAATTCAAATGTTTTGAAATTTTAAAAATAAGTTTTTAATAAAAGTGAGTAGGATCTCTGTTCCTGATACTTGGAAGATAGTTTAAATGTTTTAAAATTATGAAAATAATTTTTTAAAAAAATTAAATAGGATCTCTGTTGCTGATACTTGGAAGATAGTTTAAATGTTTTCAAATTATAAAAATAAATTTTTTAAAAAAATTAAATAGGATCTCTGTTGCTGATACTTGAAAGATAGTTTAAATGTTTTCAAATTATAAAAATAAATTTTTACAAAAAGTAAGTAGGATCTGTGTTACTTAGACTTGAAAGATAGTTTAAATGTTTTAAAATTATGAAAATAATTTGTTTACAAAAATTATTGGGATCTCTGTTTCTGATACTTGATTGATAATTCAAATGTTTTGAAATTTTAAAAATAAGTTTTTAATAAAAGTGGGTAGGATCTCTGTTTCTGATACTTGGAAGATAGTTTAAATGTTTTCAAATTATAAAAATAATTTTTTGAAAAAATTAAATAGGATCTCTGTTGCTGATACTTGAAAGATAGTTTAAATGTTTTAAAATTATGAAAATAATTTGTTTACAAAAATTATTGGGATCTCTGTTTCTGATACTTGATTGATAATTCAAATGTTTTGAAATTTTAAAAATAAGTTTTTAATAAAAGTGAGTAGGATTTCTGTTTCTCATACTTGGAAGATAGTTTAAATGTTTTCAAATTATAAAAATAATTTTTTAAAAAAATTACATAGGATCTCTGTTGCTGATACTTGAAAGATAGTTTAAATGTTTTCAAATTAAGAAAATATTTGTTTACAAAGAGTAAGTAGGTTCTCCGTTGCTTATACTTGAAAGATAGTTTAAATGTTTTCAAATTATAAAAATAATTTTTTAAAAAAAATTAAATAGGATCTCTGTTGCTGATACTTGAAAGATAGTTTAAATGTTTTCAAATTATAAAAATAAATTTTTACAAAAAGTAAGTAGGATCTGTGTTACTTAGACTTGAAAGATAGTTTAAATGTTTTAAAATTATGAAAATAATTTGTTTACAAAAATTATTGGGATCTCTGTTTCTGATACTTGATTGATAATTCAAATGTTTTGAAATTTTAAAAATAAGTTTTTAATAAAAGTGAGTAGGATCTCTGTTCCTGATACTTGGAAGATAGATTAAATGTTTTCAAATTATAAAAATAATTTTTTAAAAAAATTAAATAGGATCTCTGTTGCTGATAGTTGGAAGATAGTTTAAATGTTTTCAAATTATAAAAATAAATTTTTACAAAAAGTAAGTAGGATCTGTGTTACTTAGACTTGAAAGATAGTTTAAATGTTTTAAAATTATGAAAATAATTTGTTTACAAAAATTATTGGGATCTCTGTTTCTGATAGATGATTGATAATTCAAATGTTTTGAAATTTTAAAAATAAGTTTTTAATAAAAGTGGGTAGGATCTCTGTTTCTGATACTTGGAAATAGTTTAAATGTTTTCAAATTATAAAAATAATTTTTTGAAAAAATTAAATAGGATCTCTGTTGCTGATACTTGAAAGATAGTTTAAATGTTTTAAAATTATGAAAATAATTTGTTTACAAAAATTATTGGGATCTCTGTTTCTGATACTTGATTGATAATTCAAATGTTTTGAAATTTTAAAAATAAGTTTTTAATAAAAGTGAGTAGGATTTCTGTTTCTCATACTTGGAAGATAGTTTAAATGTTTTCAAATTATAAACATAATTTTTTAAAAACATTACATAGGATCTCTGTTGCTGATACTTGAAAGATAGTTTAAATGTTTTCAAATTAAGAAAATATTTGTTTACAAAGAGTAAGTAGGTTCTCTGTTGCTTATACTTGAAAGATAGTTTAAATGTTTTCAAATTATAAAAATAATTTTTTTAAAAAAATTAAATAGGATCTCTGTTGCTGATACTTGAAAGATAGTTTAAATGTTTTCAAATTATAAAAATAATTTTTTACAAAAAGTAAGTAGGATCTGTGTTACTTAGACTTGAAAGATAGTTTAAATGTTTTAAAATTATGAAAATAATTTGTTTACAAAAATTATTGGGATCTCTGTTTCTGATACTTGATTGATAATTCAAATCTTTTGAAATTTTAAAAATAAGTTTTTAATAAAAGTGGGTAGGATCTCTGTTTCTGATACTTGGAAGATAGTTTAAATGTTTTCAAATTATAAAAATAATTTTTTGAAAAAATTAAATAGGATCTCTGTTGCTGATACTTGAAAGATAGTTTAAATGTTTTAAAATTATGAAAATAATTTGTTTACAAAAATTATTGGGATCTCTGTTTCTGATACTTGATTGATAATTCAAATGTTTTGAAATTTTAAAAATAAGTTTTTAATAAAAGTGAGTAGGATTTCTGTTTCTCATACTTGGAAGATAGTTTAAATGTTTTCAAATTATAAAAATAATTTTTTAAAAAAATTACATAGGATCTCTGTTGCTGATACTTGAAAGATAGTTTAAATGTTTTCAAATTAAGAAAATATTTGTTTACAAAGAGTAAATAGGTTCTCCGTTGCTTATACTTGAAAGATAGTTTAAATGTTTTCAAATTATAAAAATAATTTTTTTAAAAAAATTAAATAGGATCTCTGTTGCTGATACTTGAAAGATAGTTTAAATGTTTTCAAATTATAAAAATAAATTTTTACAAAAAGTAAGTAGGATCTGTGTTACTTAGACTTGAAAGATAGTTTAAATGTTTTAAAATTATGAAAATAATTTGTTTACAAAAATTATTGGGATCTCTGTTTCTGATACTTGATTGATAATTCAAATGTTTTGAAATTTTAAAAATAAGTTTTTAATAAAAGTGAGTAGGATCTCTGTTCCTGATACTTGGAAGATAGATTAAATGTTTTCAAATTATAAAAATAATTTTTTAAAAAAATTAAATAGGATCTCTGTTGCTGATAGTTGGAAGATAGTTTAAATGTTTTCAAATTATAAAAATAAATTTTTACAAAAAGTAAGTAGGATCTGTGTTACTTAGACTTGAAAGATAGTTTAAATGTTTTAAAATTAAGAAAATAATTTGTTTACAAAAATTATTGGGATCTCTGTTTCTGATAGATGATTGATAATTCAAATGTTTTGAAATTTTAAAAATAAGTTTTTAATAAAAGTAAGTAGGATCTCTGTTTCTGATACTTGGAAGATAGTTTAAATGTTTTCAAATTATAAAAATAATTTTTTAAAAAAATTACATAGGATCTCTGTTGCTGATACTTGGAAGATAGTTTAAATGTTTTCAAATTATGAAAATATTTGTTTACAAAGAGTAAGTAGGATCTCTGTTGCTTATACTTGAAAGATAGTTTAAATGTTTTCAAATTATAAAAATAAATTTTTACAAAAAGTAAGTAGGATCTGTGTTACTTAGACTTGAAAGATAGTTTAAATGTTTTAAAATTAAGAAAATAATTTGTTTACAAAAATTATGAAAATAATTTGTTTACAAAAATTATTGGGATCTCTGTTTCTGATACTTGATTGATAATTCAAATGTTTTGAAATTTTAAAAATAAGTTTTTAATAAAGTGAGTAGGATCTCTGTTTCTCATACTTGGAAGATAGTTTAAATGTTTTCAAATTATAAAATAATTTTTTAAAAAAATTACATAGGATCTCTGTTGCTGATACTTGAAAGATAGTTTAAATGTTTTCAAATTAAGAAAATATTTGTTTACAAAGAGTAAATAGGTTCTCCGTTGCTTATACTTGAAAGATAGTTTAAATGTTTTCAAATTATAAAATAATTTTTTTAAAAAAATTAAATAGGATCTCTGTTGCTGATACTTGAAAGATAGTTTAAATGTTTTCAAATTATAAAAATAAATTTTTACAAAAAGTAAGTAGGATCTGTGTTACTTAGACTTGAAAGATAGTTTAAATGTTTTAAAATTATGAAAATAATTTGTTTACAAAAATTATTGGGATCTCTGTTTCTGATACTTGATTGATAATTCAAATGTTTTGAAATTTTAAAAATAAGTTTTTAATAAAAGTGAGTAGGATCTCTGTTTCTGATACTTGGAAGATAGTTTAAATGTTTTCAAATTATAAAAATAATTTTTTAAAAAAATTACATAGGATCTCTGTTGCTGATACTTGGAAGATAGTTTAAATGTTTTCAAATTATGAAAATATTTGTTTACAAAGAGTAAGTAGGATCTCTGTTGCTTATACTTGAAAGATAGTTTAAATGTTTTCAAATTATAAAAATAAATTTTTACAAAAAGTAAGTAGGATCTGTGTTACTTAGACTTGAAGATAGTTTAAATGTTTTAAAATTAAGAAAATAATTTGTTTACAAAAATTATGAAATAATTTGTTTACAAAAATTATTGGGATCTCTGTTTCTGATACTTGATTGATAATTCAAATGTTTTGAAATTTTAAAAATAAGTTTTTAATAAAAGTGAGTAGGATCTCTGTTCCTGATACTTGGAAGATAGTTTAAATGTTTTAAAATTATGAAAATAATTTTTTTAAAAAAATTAAATAGGATCTCTGTTGCTGATACTTGGAAGATAGTTTAAATGTTTTCAAATTATAAAAATAAATTTTTTAAAAAAATTAAATAGGATCTCTGTTGCTGATACTTGAAAGATAGTTTAAATGTTTTCAAATTATAAAAATAAATTTTTACAAAAAGTAAGTAGGATCTGTGTTACTTAGACTTGAAAGATAGTTTAAATGTTTTAAAATTATGAAAATAATTTGTTTACAAAAATTATTGGGATCTCTGTTTCTGATACTTGATTGATAATTCAAATGTTTTGAAATTTTAAAAATAAGTTTTTAATAAAAGTGGGTAGGATCTCTGTTTCTGATACTTGGAAGATAGTTTAAATGTTTTCAAATTATAAAAATAATTTTTTGAAAAAATTAAATAGGATCTCTGTTGCTGATACTTGAAAGATAGTTTAAATGTTTTAAAATTATGAAAATAATTTGTTTACAAAAATTATTGGGATCTCTGTTTCTGATACTTGATTGATAATTCAAATGTTTTGAAATTTTAAAAATAAGTTTTTAATAAAAGTGAGTAGGATTTCTGTTTCTCATACTTGGAAGATAGTTTAAATGTTTTCAAATTATAAAAATAATTTTTAAAAAAATTACATAGGATCTCTGTTGCTGATACTTGAAAGATAGTTTAAATGTTTTCAAATTAAGAAAATATTTGTTTACAAAGAGTAAGTAGGTTCTCTGTTGCTTATACTTGAAAGATAGTTTAAATGTTTTCAAATTATAAAAATAATTTTTTAAAAAAAAATTAAATAGGATCTCTGTTGCTGATACTTGAAAGATAGTTTAAATGTTTTCAAATTATAAAAATAAATTTTTACAAAAAGTAAGTAGGATCTGTGTTACTTAGACTTGAAAGATAGTTTAAATGTTTTAAAATTATGAAAATAATTTGTTTACAAAAATTATTGGGATCTCTGTTTCTGATACTTGATTGATAATTCAAATGTTTTGAAATTTTAAAAATAAGTTTTTAATAAAAGTGAGTAGGATCTCTGTTTCTGATACTTGGAAGATAGTTTAAATGTTTTCAAATTATAAAAATAATTTTTTAAAAAAATTAAATAGGATCTCTGTTGCTGATAGTTGGAAGATAGTTTAAATGTTTTCAAATTATAAAAATAAATTTTTACAAAAAGTAAGTAGGATCTGTGTTACTTAGACTTGAAAGATAGTTTAAATGTTTTAAAATTATGAAAATAATTTGTTTACAAAAATTATTGGGATCTCTGTTTCTGATAGATGATTGATAATTCAAATGTTTTGAAATTTTAAAAATAAGTTTTTAATAAAAGTGGGTAGGATCTCTGTTTCTGATACTTGGAAGATAGTTTAAATGTTTTCAAATTATAAAAATAATTTTTTCAAAAATTAAGTAGGATCTCTGTTTCTGATACTTGAAAGATAGTTTAAATGTTTTAAAATTATGAAAATAATTTGTTTACAAAAATTATTGGGATCTCTGTTTCTGATACTTGATTGATAATTCAAATGTTTTGAAATTTTAAAAATAAGTTTTTAATAAAAGTGAGTAGGATTTCTGTTTCTCATACTTGGAAGATAGTTTAAATGTTTTCAAATTATAAAAATAATTTTTTAAAAACATTACATAGGATCTCTGTTGCTGATACTTGAAAGATAGTTTAAATGTTTTCAAATTAAGAAAATATTTGTTTACAAAGAGTAAGTAGGTTCTCTGTTGCTTATACTTGAAAGATAGTTTAAATGTTTTCAAATTATAAAAATAATTTTTTTAAAAAAATTAAATAGGATCTCTGTTGCTGATACTTGAAAGATAGTTTAAATGTTTTCAAATTATAAAAATAAATTTTTACAAAAAGTAAGTAGGATCTGTGTTACTTAGACTTGAAAGATAGTTTAAATGTTTTAAAATTATGAAAATAATTTGTTTACAAAAATTATTGGGATCTCTGTTTCTGATACTTGATTGATAATTCAAATGTTTTGAAATTTTAAAAATAAGTTTTTAATAAAAGTGGGTAGGATCTCTGTTTCTGATACTTGGAAGATAGTTTAAATGTTTTCAAATTATAAAAATAATTTTTTGAAAAAATTAAATAGGATCTCTGTTGCTGATACTTGAAAGATAGTTTAAATGTTTTAAAATTATGAAAATAATTTGTTTACAAAAATTATTGGGATCTCTGTTTCTGATACTTGATTGATAATTCAAATGTTTTGAAATTTTAAAAATAAGTTTTTAATAAAAGTGAGTAGGATTTCTGTTTCTCATACTTGGAAGATAGTTTAAATGTTTTCAAATTATAAAAATAATTTTTTAAAAAATTACATAGGATCTCTGTTGCTGATACTTGAAAGATAGTTTAAATGTTTTCAAATTAAGAAAATATTTGTTTACAAAGAGTAAGTAGGTTCTCCGTTGCTTATACTTGAAAGATAGTTTAAATGTTTTCAAATTATAAAAATAATTTTTTTAAAAAATTAAATAGGATCTCTGTTGCTGATACTTGAAAGATAGTTTAAATGTTTTCAAATTATAAAAATAAATTTTTACAAAAAGTAAGTAGGATCTGTGTTACTTAGACTTGAAAGATAGTTTAAATGTTTTAAAATTATGAAAATAATTTGTTTACAAAAATTATTGGGATCTCTGTTTCTGATACTTGATTGATAATTCAAATGTTTTGAAATTTTAAAAATAAGTTTTTAATAAAGTGAGTAGGATCTCTGTTCCTGATACTTGGAAGATAGATTAAATGTTTTCAAATTATAAAAATAATTTTTTAAAAAAATTAAATAGGATCTCTGTTGCTGATAGTTGGAAGATAGTTTAAATGTTTTCAAATTATAAAAATAAATTTTTACAAAAAGTAAGTAGGATCTGTGTTACTTAGACTTGAAAGATAGTTTAAATGTTTTAAAATTATGAAAATAATTTGTTTACAAAAATTATTGGGATCTCTGTTTCTGATAGATGATTGATAATTCAAATGTTTTGAAATTTTAAAATAAGTTTTAATAAAAGTGGGTAGGATCTCTGTTTCTGATACTTGGAAATAGTTTAAATGTTTTCAAATTATAAAAATAATTTTTTGAAAAAATTAAATAGGATCTCTGTTGCTGATACTTGAAAGATAGTTTAAATGTTTTCAAATTATGAAAATAATTTGTTTACAAAAATTATTGGGATCTCTGTTCTGATACTTGATTGATAATTCAAATGTTTTGAAATTTTAAAAATAAGTTTTTAATAAAAGTGAGTAGGATTTCTGTTTCTCATACTTGGAAGATAGTTTAAATGTTTCAAATTATAAACATAATTTTTTAAAAAAATTACATAGGATCTCTGTTGCTGATACTTGAAAGATAGTTTAAATGTTTTCAAATTAAGAAAATATTTGTTTACAAAGAGTAAGTAGGTTCTCTGTTGCTTATACTTGAAAGATAGTTTAAATGTTTTCAAATTATAAAAATAATTTTTTTAAAAAAATTAAATAGGATCTCTGTTGCTGATACTTGAAAGATAGTTTAAATGTTTTCAAATTATAAAAATAATTTTTACAAAAGTAAGTAGGATCTGTGTTACTTAGACTTGAAAGATAGTTTAAATGTTTTAAAATTATGAAAATAATTTGTTTACAAAAATTATTGGGATCTCTGTTTCTGATACTTGATTGATAATTCAAATGTTTTGAAATTTTTAAAAATAAGTTTTTAATAAAAGTGGGTAGGATCTCTGTTTCTGATACTTGGAAGATAGTTTAAATGTTTTCAAATTATAAAAATAATTTTTTGAAAAAATTAAATAGGATCTCTGTTGCTGATACTTGAAAGATAGTTTAAATGTTTTAAAATTATGAAAATAATTTGTTTACAAAAATTATTGGGATCTCTGTTTCTGATACTTGATTGATAATTCAAATGTTTTGAAATTTTAAAATAAGTTTTTAATAAAAGTGAGTAGGATTCTGTTTCTCATACTTGGAAGATAGTTTAAATGTTTTCAAATTATAAAAATAATTTTTTAAAAAAATTACATAGGATCTCTGTTGCTGATACTTGAAAGATAGTTTAAATGTTTTCAAATTAAGAAAATATTTGTTTACAAAGAGTAAATAGGTTCTCCGTTGCTTATACTTGAAAGATAGTTTAAATGTTTTCAAATTATAAAAATAATTTTTTTAAAAAATTAAATAGGATCTCTGTTGCTGATACTTGAAAGATAGTTTAAATGTTTTCAAATTATAAAAATAAATTTTTACAAAAAGTAAGTAGGATCTGTGTTACTTAGACTTGAAAGATAGTTTAAATGTTTTAAAATTATGAAAATAATTTGTTTACAAAAATTATTGGGATCTCTGTTTCTGATACTTGATTGATAATTCAAATGTTTTGAAATTTTAAAAATAAGTTTTTAATAAAAGTGAGTAGGATCTCTGTTTCTGATACTTGGAAGATAGTTTAAATGTTTTCAAATTATAAAAATAATTTTTAAAAAAAAATTAAATAGGATCTCTGTTGCTGATAGTTGGAAGATAGTTTAAATGTTTTCAAATTATAAAAATAAATTTTTACAAAAAGTAAGTAGGATCTGTGTTACTTAGACTTGAAAGATAGTTTAAATGTTTAAAATTAGAAAATAATTTGTTTACAAAAATTATTGGGATCTCTGTTTCTGATAGATGATTGATAATTCAAATGTTTTGAAATTTTTAAAAATAAGTTTTTAATAAAAGTGAGTAGGATCTCTGTTTCTGATACTTGGAAGATAGTTTAAATGTTTTCAAATTATAAAAATAATTTTTTAAAAAAATTAAATAGGATCTCTGTTGCTGATACTTGGAAGATAGTTTAAATGTTTTCAAATTATGAAAATATTTGTTTACAAAGAGTAAGTAGGATCTCTGTTGCTTATACTTGAAAGATAGTTTAAATGTTTTCAAATTATAAAAATAAATTTTTACAAAAAGTAAGTAGGATCTGTGTTACTTAGACTTGAAAGATAGTTTAAATGTTTAAAATTAAGAAAATAATTTGTTTACAAAATTATGAAAATAATTTGTTTACAAAATTATTGGGATCTCTGTTTCTGATACTTGATTGATAATTCAAATGTTTTGAAATTTTAAAAATAAGTTTTTAATAAAAGTGAGTAGGATCTCTGTTTCTCATACTTGGAAGATAGTTTAAATGTTTTCAATTATAAAATAATTTTTTAAAAAATTACATAGGATCTCTGTTGCTGATACTTGAAAGATAGTTTAAATGTTTTCAAATTAAGAAAATATTTGTTTACAAAGAGTAAATAGGTTCTCCGTTGCTTATACTTGAAAGATAGTTTAAATGTTTTCAAATTATAAAAATAATTTTTTAAAAAAAATTAAATAGAATCTCTGTTGCTGATACTTGAAAGATAGTTTAAATGTTTTCAAATTATAAAAATAAATTTTTACAAAAAGTAAGTAGGATCTGTGTTACTTAGACTTGAAAGATAGTTTAAACGTTTTAAAATTATGAAAATAATTTGTTTACAAAAATTATTGGGATCTCTGTTTCTGATACTTGATTGATAATTCAAATGTTTTGAATTTTAAAAATAAGTTTTTAATAAAAGTGAGTAGGATCTCTGTTTCTGATACTTGGAAGATAGTTTAAATGTTTTCAAATTATAAAAATAATTTTTAAAAAAATTAAATAGGATCTCTGTTGCTGATAGTTGGAAGATAGTTTAAATGTTTTCAAATATAAAAATAAATTTTTACAAAAAGTAAGTAGGATCGTGTTACTTAGACTTGAAAGATAGTTTAAATGTTTTAAAATAAGAAAATAATTTGTTTACAAAAATTATTGGGATCTCTGTTTCTGATAGATGATTGATAATTCAAATGTTTTGAAATTTTAAAAATAAGTTTTTAATAAAGTAAGTAGGATCTCTGTTTTCTGATACTTGGAAGATAGTTTAAATGTTTTCAAATTATAAAAATAATTTTTTAAAAAAATTAACATAGGATCCTTGTTGCTGATACTTGAAGATAGTTTTAAATGTTTTCAAATTAAAAAATCTTTGTTACAAAGAGTAGTAGGTTCTCTGTTGCTTATAATGAAAGATAGTTTAAATGTTTTCAAATTATAAAATAATTTTTTTAAAAAAATTAAATAGGATCTTGTTGCTGATACTTGAAAGATAGTTTAAATGTTTCAAATTATAAAATAAATTTTACAAAAAGTAAGTAGGATCTGTGTTACTTAGACTTGAAAGTAGTTTAAATGTTTTAAAATTATGAAAATAATTTGTTTACAAAAATTATGGGATCTCTGTTTCTGATAGCTTGATTGATTAATTCAAATGTTTTGAAATTTAAAAATAAGTTTTTAATAAAAGTGGTAGGATCTCTGTTCCTGATACTTGAAGATAGTTTAAATGTTTTCAAATTATAAAAATAATTTTTTAAAAAAATTACATAGGATCTCTGTTGCTGATACTTGAAAGATAGTTTAAATGTTTTCAAATTATAAAATAAATTTTTACAAAAGTAAGTAGGATCTCTGTTACTTAGACTTGAAAGATAGTTTAAATGTTTTAAAATTATGAAATAATTGTTTACAAAAATTATTGGGATCTCTGTTTCTGATAGATGAAAGATAATTTAAATGTTTTGAAATTTTAAAAATAAGTTTTTAAAAAGTGAGTAGGATCTCTGTTTTGATACTTGGAAGATAGTTTAAATGTTTTCAAATTATAAAAATAATTTTAAAAAAATTAATAGGATCTCTGTTGCTGATACTTGGAAGATAGTTTAAATGTTTTCAAATTAAGAAAATATTTGTTTACAAAGAGTAAGTAGGATCTCTGTGCTTATACTTGAAAGATAGTTTAAATGTTTTCAAATTATAAAAATATTTTTTTAAAAAAATTAATAGGATCTCTGTTTCTGATACTTGAAAGATAGTTTAAATGTTTTCAAATTATAAAAATAAATTTTTACAAAAAGTAAGTAGGATCTGTGTTACTTAGACTTGAAAGATAGTTTAAATGTTTTAAAATTATGAAAATAATTTGTTTACAAAAATTATTGGGATCTCTGTTTCTGATAGATGATTGATAATTCAAATGTTTTGAAATTTTAAAATAAGTTTTTAATAAAGTGAGTAGGATCTCTGTTTCTGATACTTGGAAGATAGTTTAAATGTTTTCAAATTATAAAAATAATTTTTTAAAAAAATTACATAGGATCTCTGTTGCTGATACTTGAAAGATAGTTTAAATGTTTTCAAATTAAGAAAATATTTGTTTACAAAGAGTAAGTAGGTTCTCTGTTGCTTATAATTGAAAGATAGTTTAAATGTTTTCAAATTATAAAAATAATTTTTTTAAAAAAATTAAATAGGATCTCTGTTGCTGATACTTGAAAGATAGTTTAAATGTTTTCAAATTATAAAAATAAATTTTTACAAAAAGTAAGTAGGATCTGTGTTACTTAGACTTGAAAGATAGTTTAAATGTTTTAAAATTATGAAAATAATTTGTTTACAAAAATTATTGGGATCTCTGTTTCTGATACTTGATTGATAATTCAAATGTTTTGAAATTTTAAAAATAAGTTTTTAATAAAAGTGAGTAGGATCTCTGTTTCTGATACTTGGAAGATAGTTTAAATGTTTTCAAATTATAAAAATAATTTTTTAAAAAATTACATAGGATCTCTGTTGCTGATACTTGAAAGATAGTTTAAATGTTTTCAAATTAAGAAAATATTTGTTACAAAGAGTAAGTAGGATTCTCTGTTGCTTATACTTGAAAGATAGTTTAAATGTTTTCAAATTATAAAATAATTTTTTTAAAAAAATTAAATAGGATCTCTGTTGCTGATACTTGAAAGATAGTTTAAATGTTTTCAAATTATAAAAATAAATTTTTACAAAAGTAAGTAGGATCTGTGTTACTTAGACTTGAAAGATAGTTTAAATGTTTTAAAATTATGAAAATAATTTGTTTACAAAAATATTGGGATCTCTGTTTCTGATAGATGATTGATAATTCAAATGTTTGATTTTTAAAATAAGTTTTTAATAAAAGTGAGTAGGATCTCTGTTTCTGATACTTGGAAGATAGTTTAAATTTTTTCGAATTATAAAAATAATTTTTTAAAAAATTAAATAGGATCTCTGGTGCTGATACTGGAAGAAGTTTAAATGTTTTCAAATTATAAAATAAAATTTTACAAAAAGTAAGTAGGATACTGTGTTACTTAGACTTGAAAGATAGTTTAAATGTTTTAAAATTATGAAAATAATTTGTTTACAAAAATTATTGGGATCTCTGTTTCTGATAGATGATTGATAATTCAAATGTTTTGAAATTTTAAAATAAGTTTTAATAAAAGTGAGTAGGATCTCTGTTTTGATACTTGGAAGATAGTTTAAATGTTTTCAAATTATAAAATAATTTTTTAAAAAATTACATAGGATCTCTGTTGCTGATACTTGAAGATAGTTTAAATGTTTTCAAATTAAGAAAATATTTGTTTACAAAGAGTAAGTAGGTTCTCTGTTGCTTATACTTGAAAGATAGTTTAAATGTTTTCAAATTATAAAAATATTTTTTAAAAAAAATTAAATAGGATCTCTGTTGCTGATACTTGAAAGATAGTTTAAATGTTTTCAAATTATAAAAATAAATTTTTACAAAAAGTAAGTAGGATCTGTGTTACTTAGACTTGAAAGATAGTTTAAATGTTTTAAAATTATGAAAATAATTTGTTTACAAAAATATTGGGATCTCTGTTTCTGATACTTGATTGATAATTCAAATGTTTTGAAATTTTAAAAATAAGTTTTTAATAAAAGTGAGTAGGATCTCTGTTCCTGATACTTGGAAGATAGTTAAATGTTTTCAAATTATAAAATAATTTTAAAAAAAATTACATAGGATCTCTGTTGCTGATACTTGAAAGATAGTTAAATGTTTTCAAATATATAAAATAAATTTTTACAAAAAGTAAGTGGATCTGTGTACTTAGACTTGAAAGATAGTTTAAATGTTTTAAAATTATGAAAATAATTTGTTTACAAAATTATTGGGATCTCTGTTTCTATAGATGATTGATAATTCAAATGTTTTGAAATTTTAAAAATAAGTTTTTAATAAAGTGAGTAGGATCTCTGTTTCTGATACTTGGAAGATAGTTTAAATGTTTTCAAATTATAAAAATAATTTTTTAAAAAAATTAAATAGGATCTCTGTTGCTGATACTTGAAAGATAGTTTAAATGTTTTCAAATTATGAAAATATTTGTTTACAAAGAGTAAGTAGGATCTCTGTTGCTTATACTTGAAAGATAGTTTAAATGTTTTCAAATTATAAAAATAATTTTTTAAAAAAAATTAAATAGGATCTCTGTTGCTGATACTTGAAAGATAGTTTAATTGTTTCAAATTATAAAAATAATTTTTTACAAAAAGTATGTAGGATCTGTGTTCCTTAGACTTGAAAGATAGTTTAAATGTTTTAAAATTATGAAAATAATTTGCTTACAAAAATTATTGGGATCTCTGTTTCTGATAGATGATTGATAATTCAAATGTTTTGAAATTTTAAAAATAAGTTTTTAATAAAAGTGAGTAGGATCTCTGTTTCTGATACTTGGAAGATAGTTTAAATGTTTTCAAATTATAAAAATAATTTTTAAAAAAAATTAAATAGGATCTCTGTTGCTGATACTTGAAAGATAGTTTAAATGTTTTAAAATTATGAAAATAATTTGTTTACAAAAATTATTGGGATCTCTGTTTCTGATACTTGGAAGATAGTTTAAATGTTTTCGAATTATAAAAATAATTTTTTAAAAAAAATTAAATAGGATCTCTGTTGCTGATACTTGGAAGATAGTTTAAATGTTTTCAAATTATAAAAATAAATTTTTACAAAAAGTAAGTAGGATCTGTGTTACTTAGACTTGAAAGATAGTTTAAATGTTTTAAAATTATGAAAATAATTTGTTTACAAAAATTATTGGGATCTCTGTTTCTGATACTTGATGATAATTCAAATGTTTTGAAATTTTAAAAATAAGTTTTTTAATAAAAGTGAGTAGGATTTCTGTTTACTCATACTTGGAGATAGTTTAAATGTTTTCAAATTATAAAAATAATTTTTTAAAAAATTACATAGGATCTCTGTTGCTGATACTTGAAAGATAGTTTAAATGTTTTCAAATTATGAAAATATTTGTTTACAAAGAGTAAGTAGGTTCTCTGTTGCTTATACTTGAAAGATAGTTTAAATGTTTTCAAATTATAAAAATAATTTTTAAAAAAAATTAAATAGGATCTCTGTTGCTGATACTTGAAAGATAGTTTAAATGTTTTCAAATTATAAAAATAAATTTTTACAAAAAGTAAGTAGGATCTGTGTTACTTAGACTTGAAAGATAGTTTAAATGTTTTAAAATTATGAAAATAATTTGTTTACAAAAATTATTGGGATCTCTGTTTCTGATAGATGATTGATAATTCAAATGTTTTGAAATTTTAAAAATAAGTTTTTAATAAAAGTGGGTAGGATCTCTGTTTCTGATACTTGGAAGATAGTTTAAATGTTTTCAAATTATAAAAATAATTTTTTAAAAAATTAAATAGGATCTCTGTTGCTGATACTTGAAGATAGTTTAAATGTTTTCAATTATGAAAATATTTGTTTACAAAAAGTAAGTAGGATCTCTGTTGCTTATACTTGAAAGATAGTTAAATGTTTTCAAATTATAAAAATAATTTTTTTAAAAAAATTAAATAGGATCTCTGTTGCTGATACTTGAAAGATAGTTTAAATGTTTTCAAATTATAAAAATAATTTTTTACAAAAAGTAAGTAGGATCTGTGTTACTTAGACTTGAAAGATAGTTTAAATGTTTTAAAATTATGAAAATAATTTGTTTACAAAAATTATTGGGATCTCTGTTTCTGATAGATGATTGATAATTCAAATGTTTTGAAATTTTAAAAATAAGTTTTTAATAAAAGTGAGTAGGATCTCTGTTGCTTATACTTGAAAGATAGTTTAAATGTTTTCAAATTATAAAAATAATTTTTTAAAAAAAATTAAATAGGATCTCTGTTGCTGATACTTGAAAGATAGTTTAAATGTTTTAAAATTATGAAAATAATTTGTTTACAAAAATTATTGGGATCTCTGTTTCTGATAGATGATTGATAATTCAAATGTTTTGAAATTTTAAAAATAAGTTTTTATTAAAAGTGGGTAGGATCTCTGTTTCTGATACTTGGAAGATAGTTTAAATGTTTTCAAATTATAAAAATAATTTTTTAAAAAAATTAAATAGGATCTCTGTTGCTGATACTTGAAAGATAGTTTAAATGTTTTCAAATTATGAAAATATTGTTTTACAAAGAGTAAGTAGGATCTCTGTTGCTTATACTTGAAAGATAGTTTAAATGTTTTCAAATTATAAAAATAATTTTTTTAAAAAAATTAAATAGGATCTCTGTTGCTGATACTTGAAAGATAGTTTAAATGTTTTCAAATTATAAAAATAATTTTTACAAAAAGTAAGTAGGATCTGTGTTACTTAGACTTGAAAGATAGTTTAAATGTTTTAAAATTATGAAAATAATTTGTTTACAAAATTATGGGATCTCTGTTTCTGATAGATGATTGCTAATTCAATGTTTTGAAATTTAAAAATAAGTTTAATAAAAGTGAGTAGGATTCTGTTTCTCATACTGGAAGATAGTTTAAATGTTTTCAAATTATAAAAATAATTTTTTAAAAAAATTACCTAGGATCTCTGTTGCTGATACTTGAAAGATAGTTTAAATGTTTTCAAATTAAGAAAATATTTGTTTACAAAGAGTAAGTAGGTTCTCTGTTGCTTATACTTGAAAGATAGTTTAAATGTTTTCAAATTATAAAAATAATTTTTTTAAAAAAAGTAAATAGGATCTCTGTTGCTGATACTTGAAAGATAGTTTAAATGTTTCAAAATTATAAAAATAAATTTTTACAAAAAGTAAGTAGGATCTGTGTTACTTAGACTTGAAAGATAGTTTAAATGTTTTAAAATTATGAAAATAATTTGTTTACAAAAATTATTGGATCTCTGTTTCTGATAGATTGATTGATAATTCAAATGTTTTGAAATTTTAAAAATAAGTTTTTAATAAAAGTGAGTAGGGAATCTCTCTGTTTCTGATACTTGGAAGATAGTTTAAATGTTTTCAAATTATAAAAAATAATTTTTGTTGAAAAAATTAAATAGGATCTCTGTGCTGATACTTGAAAGATAGTATTAAAATGTTTAAAATTATGAAAATAATTTGGGTGTACAAAAATTATTGGGATCTCTGTTTCCTGATACTTGGGAAGATAGTTTAAATGTTTTCGAATTATAAAAAATAAATTTTTTAAAAAAAAGTAAATAGGATCTCTGTTGCTGATACTTGGAGACATAGTTTAAATGTTTTTCAAATTATAAAAATAAATTTTACAAAAGGTAAGTAGGAATTTGGTGTTACTTAGACTTGAAAGATAGCTTTAAATGTTTTAAAATTATGAAAAATAAATTTGGTTTACAAAATTATTGGATCTCTAGTTTCGGATTAACTTTGATTGATAATTCAAATGTGTGAATTTTAAAAATAAAGTTTTTAATAAAAGTGAGTAGGATTCTGTTCTCATACTTGGAAGATAGTTTAAATGTTTTCAAATTATAAAATAATTTTTTAAAAAATTACATAGGATCTCTGTTGCTGATACTTGAAAGATAGTTTAAATGTTTTCAAATTAAGAAAATATTTGTTTACAAAGAGTAAGTAGGTTCTCTGTTGCTTATACTTGAAAGATAGTTTAAATGTTTTCAAATTATAAAAATAATTTTTTTTAAAAAAATTAAATAGGATCTCTGTTGCTGATACTTGAAAGATAGTTTAAATGTTTTCAAATTATAAAAATAAATTTTTACAAAAAGTAAGTAGGATCTCTGTGTTACTTAGACTTGAAAGATAGTTTAAATGTTTTAAAATTATGAAAATAATTTGTTTACAAAATTTATTGGGATCTCTGTTTCTGATACTGATTGATAATTCAAAATGTTTTGAAATTTAAAAATAAGTTTTTAATAAAAGTGAGTAGGATCTCTGTTCCTGATACTTGGAAGATAGTTTAAATGTTTTCAAATTATAAAAATAATTTTTTAAAAAAATTAATAGGATCTCTGTTGCTAGATACTGAAAGATAGTTAAATGTTTTAAAATTATGAAAATAATTTGTTTACAACAATTATTGGGATCTCTGTTTCTGATACTTGGAAAGATAGTTAAATGTTTTCGAATTATAAAAATATTTTTTTAAAAAAAAATTAAATAGGATCTCTGTTGCTGATACTTGGAAGGATTAGTTTAAATGTTTTCAAATTATAAATAAATTTTTACAAAAAGTAAGTAGGATCTGTGTTACTTAGACTTGAAAGATAGTTTAATGTTTTAAAATTATGGAAAATAATTTGTTTACAAAATTATGGGATCTCTGTTTCTGATACTGATTGATAATTCAAATGTTTTGAAATTTTAAAATAAGTTTTTTAATAAAAGTGAGTAGGATCTCTGTTTCTGATACTTGGAAGATAGTTTAAATGTTTTCAAATTATAAAATAATTTTTTAAAAAATTACATAGGATCTCTGTTGCTGATACTTGAAAGATAGCTTTCAAATGTTTCAAATTAAGAAAATATTTGTTTACAAAGAGTAAGTCGGTTCTCTGTTTGCTTATACTTGAAAGATAGTTTTAAATGTTTTCAATTATCAAAAATAATTTTTTTTCCAAAAATTACATAGGATTCTCTGTTGCTGGATCACTTGAAAGATCGTTTAAATGTTTTCAAATTATAAAAATAAATTTTTTTTACAAAAGTAAGTAGGATAGGTGTTGTTACTTAGACTCTTGAAAGATAGTTAAATGTTTTAAAATTATTGAAAATAATTTTGTTTACAAAAATTATTGGGATCTCTGTTTCTGATACTTGATTGATAATTCAAATGTTTTGAAATTTTAAAAATAAGTTTTAATAAACGTGAGTAGGATCTCTGTTTCCTGCCCCCACCTGAACTTGGATGGAAGAATAGTTTAAATGTTTTCAAATATAAAAATAATTTTTTGTAAATAAATTTAATAGGATCTCTGTTGCTGATACTTGAAGTAGTTTAAATGTTTTCAAATTATGAAAATATTTGTTTACAAAGAGTAAGTAGGATCTCTGTTGCTTATACTTGAAAGATAGTTTAAATGTTTTCAAATTATAAAAATAATTTTTTAAAAAATTAAATAGGATCTCTGTTGCTGATACTTGAAAGATAGTTTAAATGTTTTCAAATTATAAAAATAAATTTTTACAAAAAGTAAGTAGGATCTGTGTTACTTAGACTTGAAAGATAGTTTAAATGTTTTAAAATTATGAAAATAATTTGTTTACAAAAATTATTGGGATCTCTGTTTCTGATACTTGATTGATAATTCAAATGTTTTGAAATTTTAAAAATAAGTTTTTAATAAAAGTGAGTAGGATCTCTGTTGCTGATACTTGGAAGATAGTTTAAATGTTTTCAAATTATAAAAATAATTTTTTAAAAAAATTAAATAGGATCTCTGTTGCTGATACTTGAAAGATAGTTTAAATGTTTTAAATTATGAAAATATTTT